>OX393551.1:53288410-53426990 GCA_947650365.1 Chamaelirium japonicum | reverse complement strand
ACACTAGATCGCGTGTTAAATCGGATGGCTAAATGATTTTTTTTTTTGTTCTAGCCAGCACAATATTGCCGTGCCATCTTATATAGATGACTAGTATCTTCATTTTAGCCAATTTCATGGAGATGATGATGACTTAGAGAGCATCAGCTGCTCCTATGTGCTTATCCCTAGGGGTGTAATTCGGGTCGGGCCGGGTCAAGCCTATATAAGCAATCACGGATGAGCCCCATCGGGGTCGGGCCGGTCGGGCTGAGCCGGGCCTTAGGTGTAACATCCGCCCCAAACATATAAGATTTTGTCCGCTTTGCCCGTGCCCGCACGAGAACTTCCCAGGGAGGTCACCCATCCTGGTACTACTCTCGCCGAGCACGCTTAACTACGGAGTTCTTACGAATCCGTAGCGGCGCACGGTTTTAAAACGCGTCTTCTATGTTTGGGAGGGGAAATTATATAAGTAGCTCAGGATCTCCTTCTCTCCAGGCGATGTGGGGCTAACTCATGGCATTGTACACCTCACCTCACCTCACCTCACCTCATCCATCTTGGCATTCCCGCCTCAGGAGTCTTGGCTCTTGGCTATTGGCCTATTGGATCTTGGTCGTCACAATCACACCCCCTCAGGGCTACACGTCCTCGTGTAGGGTTAGACCCCCCATCCCGAGGAGAACCGGCTCTGATACCATTTTGTAACATCCGCCCCAAACACACAAGATATTGTCCGCTTTGCCCGTGCCCGCACGAGAACTTCCCAGGGAGGTCACCCATCCTGGTACTACTCTCGCCCGAGCACGCTTAACTACGGAGTTCTTACGAAATCCGTAGCGGCGCACGGTTTTAAAACGCGTCTTCTATGTTTGGGAGGGGAAATTATATAAGTAGCTCAGGATCTCCTTCTCTCCAGGCGATGTGGGGCTAACTCATGGCATTGTACACCTCACCTCACCTCACCTCACCTCATCCATCTTGGCATTCCCGCCTCAGGAGTCTTGGCTCTTGGCTATTGGCCTATTGGATCTTGGTCGTCACAATCCACCCCCCCTCAGGGCTACACGTCCTCGTGTAGGGTTAGACCCCCCATCCCGAGGAGAACCGGCTCTGATACCATTTTGTAACATCCGCCCCAAACACACAAGATATGTCCGCTTTGCCCGTGCCCGCACGAGAACTTCCCAGGGAGGTCACCCATCCTGGTACTACTCTCGCCCGAGCACGCTTAACTACGGAGTTCTTACGAAATCCGTAGCGGCGCACGGTTTTAAAACGCGTCTTCTATGTTTGGGAGGGGAAATTATATAAGTAGCTCAGGATCTCCTTCTCTCCAGGCGATGTGGGGCTAACTCATGGCATTGTACACCTCACCTCACCTCACCTCACCTCATCCATCTTGGCATTCCCGCCTCAGGAGTCTTGGCTCTTGGCTATTGGCCTATTGGATCTTGGTCGTCACAATATGTAAAATCCGCCCCAAACATATAAGATTTTGTCCGCTTTGCCCGTGCCCGCACGAGAACTTCCCAGGGTGGTCACCCATTCTTGGTATTACTCCTCGCTCGAGCACGCTTAACTACGGAGTTCTTACGAATTCCGTAGTGGCGCACGGTTTTAAAACGCGTCTTCTATGTTTGGGAGGGGAAATTATATAAGTAGCTCAGGATCTCCTTCTCTCCAAGCGATGTGGGGCTAACTCATGGCCTTGTACACCTCACCTCACCTCACCTCACCTCATCCATCTTGGTATTCCCGCCTCAGGAGTCTTGGCTCTTGGCTATTGGCCTATTGGATCTTGGTCGTCACAATCCACCCCCCCTCAGGGCTACACGTCCTCGTGTAGGGTTAGACCCCCCATAGCGAGGGAGAACCGGCTCTGATACCATTTTGTAACATCCGCCCCAAACATATAAGATTTTGTCCGCTTTGCCCGTGCCCGCACGAGAACTTCCCAGGGTGGTCACCCATCTTGGTATTACTCTCGCTCGAGCACGCTTAACTACGGAGTTCTTACGAATTCCGTAGTGGCGCACGGTTTTAAAACGCGTCTTCTATGTTTGGGAGGGGAAATTATATAAGTAGCTCAGGATCTCCTTCTCTCCAAGCGATGTGGGGCTAACTCATGGCCTTGTACACCTCACCTCACCTCACCTCACCTCATCCATCTTGGTATTCCCGCCTCAGGAGTCTTGGCTCTTGGCTATTGGCCTATTGGATCTTGGTCGTCACATTAGGGCCTAGGCCTAAACCTGCCGGGTCAAGCCTATATAAGTCAATCACGGATGGACCCATCGAGATCGGGCCGGTCGGGCTGAGCCAGGCCTTGGGCCAAGGTCTAAATCTGGACCCGGTCCGAGTATATGCATATTCGTTTTTTTCATACCGAGAGTGCGGGCTAAATCAAATGTTTTTAATATAAAGATATTGAATACACAGAAAATAAAAGTTCCATTCCTTCTTGACTCTTAGATTACCCGGCAATGACGGATTAGGAGAGGCTTCCTGTGGAGAAGAGCCAACTCGTTCAGTCATTTTGCCGATGTCCGTTGACAGAGCTGCTCATTGGCTGGATGAAAATCACTTTGGACATTTTGAAACTCACTAACGTCATAGCAATCATTGCTAGTAGACTCATCGATCGGGGCTGTGTGCAACGAACGAATGTGATCACTGTGATCATGCCATATGAAGTTGGCAATCGAAAGTTGGCAAACGAGTTGGCCTCATTGCATTTTCCTAATTTCAAACACTTCACCTCTCTGGGTTGATGGTTGCCAAGACTTCTTACCCAGTGGCTACCAGAGGAGAATGAGTCCATAGACGAGGTGAACTAAAAAATAATGTATTCACTAGGGTTTGGGAGAATGAATCCTTGATGCTCATTAGGCAATTATCAATATATATATGTGTGTGTGTGTGTGCGCGCGCGCGCTCATTAGGCAATTATCAATATATGTGTGTGTGTGTGGGGGGGGGGGGGTGGGGGGGGGGGGGGGGGAATAAGTCCCATACGCCAAACACCCATGCATAGCCTACAATATATAGTAACACAATTAGACTATCATTCCTCAATTAGGTTTTGCTTATAACATAGCACACATTATTTCATCATACTTAGATGAATAGTCAAAATACTAAGTATAATTGACCATGTTAGGTCAAAGGCTTGTGAGAGGGCATAAGAGCAACTAAAAACCTCTAAGATGCTGAAAATTTATGGATTGAGGGTGAGTCAGCAAGTACTATTAAGAGCAACATGCATTAGAGAGATTGCGATCTAATGCTTGCAAACTATCTAAGGATGCATCGAAGTTTCCAAACTTATCGGGCCACCCGCACGTCTACGATGTGTCTGTCATGAAAAGCAATCAAGTCGTGATCTGGCTTGCCAAGGAAGCCAAAAAGGTCGATAAGAGCATGCTTAGAGAAGACGGATTCCGGGTGCTCTAAATAACATTGTTATGGTTGATTGTAGCCAGAACGGGTTCAATACAAGCTGAGGTCTAAGATGAAAACTTTAAATTAGGCCTTTTGATATTTACTATAATAGGGTCAGGATAAGGAGACACTGTTTTGCACTCAAATTTTTTACACCGATTTTTAAATCATTAGATAGAGACTAGGTTTTAGAAGTTGTTGATTTTTTGTGATTATAATCTATAATACAAGCATACAACGGAAGGTTTTTGGGAGGGCACAAAGAACGGTCATAATCTATAGTTGGAAGAGGGCTGAAAAATAGGGGCTGAGATAAGTTGACATTAGGGTGAGTGACAATCATCTAGCGACTGGGAATGGTTAAGATTGCAATGAAGCTAAAGGAATTAAGTGCATGAAGGAATAAATCAGTGAAGGACCCGATTATAAAAAAATAAATTTAATAATCTATTAGAAAGCTTTGATATAAAAAATGACATGTTTGGTATTGAACCTATTGGTCACGTGTTTTCTTGTCAATGGTTAATTCGTTATGTTTGCCACATGTCCCTCCTATCTCTTTTTAGATACGTTGTCCCATATCTTTCATATTTATCGAATCCCTCATACACTGTGTGGGTGCAAAAATTGTACTGGACTGAACCAAACCTATATAGGCCCGTACACACTACGTCAGAATGCAAAAAAAACAATGGCCCATGACCGTCGTTTTTAAGTTAATACAACGGCTTTGAACGGTTGCAATGGCCGTCGTTTTCTAGGGCGTCGTATATATAAACAACGGCCAGTAGCCATCGTTAATATATGTCGTTATTAAATAACGGTTACAGACCATCGTTAAATTAAGGCGGGCTACGGCAGTTGCTAAACATATACAATGGTTGTGGGCCGTCGTATTGTCTTACAAAGCTTTAAAAAAAATGCAAAAACAAGATACTCATTGTTTGTGTACACATGTACAGATCCACAAGCATTACTCTCTATTTACATATTCATACATATCCACGTTGTTCAGATATCCACAACATCTTATTCAACCCAACATAAAAATATCCAGAACATCCACATTGTTTAACCAAACATAGAAATAACATTGCATATTAATAGTTTGAACATCAACACTGTTGGATTATTACAAAATATCTCGCATAATATCCAAACGACAAGTCTATAAAGATAAGTAAATCACAAAGTAAGCCAGCCACGCGATGATCTCTCCGGGTGCGCGGTCGCCAAATGTAGCACCTTCCCATCAAGCAACGGTTGACTGGCATCTGTAATATCCTCAGGTAGTACTTGTACTGTTGCATTATCAGCTGTCGACCCCGGAGCTACCCCGATGACCTTTCCTACAGCAACGGTCACCTTCTGAAAATTGTTCAGCACACATGGGCCGGTCCGTATGGATGGTGGTTCCCCAAATGAACTTTGTTGATGTGACCCCTACATAACAATGATAGAAATTCATTATACATGCCATCATGTAACGGACATGAGTACAAGGCTTAAATATGTATTAAAGTACTTAGAAGATAAAGCTGATTTTCATATGGCTACAAAGAATATATATGTGGCTAATTGAGTTCCCAGCAGACCAAAGCAGAGCAAAATGTTATTCAATCAGGTTGTGCTATATGTGGCTAACTGAGTTATCTGTCTGAGGCTCGTGTGTTTGTGTGTGACCATGCTATGGATCATATGAGAAATGATAGTGCCCTTTCTCTAAGGAAAATACTATTCAATCAGGCAAAATTCTCTACAGACTTTTTACATACCCGATCATTGTCGACCATTGAACCCCAGTCTTCCTGGTGTATTGCATTCAGACCTGATCGGCCAGCGACAAAGGCTGTGATCTAGTCTGGAAGTAGTCTGTTGGCCTTTTTTTTCTGGTTGAATAGCATTGCTCTCTCTTTAATGGTTCACAGATGGATAAATTTTATTTTTCAAGGACTACTATAATAGCAAAAATGTTTAACTATTTTAAAGTAGTTAAAAATTGGGATTGTGGTTCATTCAACAATAACACAAAACTGATCACATAGTATAGAGGGGACTGGGTTTTTTCCAACACCACCACAAAATCAATCACATGGTATGCCACTCAACATGCAGTAGTAATTTAAAGCAAGCTATCTTAGACTAACTAAAGGCCAAAGATCACCACCCTAAACTTGTCATTATTGACTAAGGAAGAAGTCCATCACAATTTACCTGTGAACTGTTGCGGTATTGGACGGGTGATCTTGTTGATTCATATAAAGATCAACCTTTTATAAAATTTGAGAATATCTTATCAGTTGGAATCTTAAGAATGATCATTATTCTGTCGATTCACCTCGTTTTGTTTCTAATTATTATTCGATTCTAGTAACATTCGTTTGCTTCAGTTTCTTTTGAGTGATTGCCTTTAGTTCTCAGAATATTGAGATTATGATAGTTTTCTCGGTTGTCCTTTTTCTAAGTTGTCTCTAATTGTCTCGGGTCCTTTTTTCTTATTTTTGTATGGTTGCGAGATTTCCGTCTAACCATCTCGATGATTAGTTTTGGGGTAGAATTTAGTACTTGGTATCGATCTGCTCAGTCGATATTAGTTGGCCATTAGTTTTATAGTAGGTAGTTTCTTCAGCCAACTCATAATAGTTCTGGTTTAGAATCGGTCCCCTAGTCTTGGAGTGAGCCAATGAGATGACTATCTATTGCCAGAGCGTGACTATCTAATATGAACCTACTTGAGAAATAGATTTTGGGATATTTGTTCTTTAGTCCCTTGAGCAATATTGGTAGTTCGATTAGTGTAGGTGTTAGTCTCATAAGAATTTTATAGGATTTTAGTTTAGTATTAGATACACGTTAGGCATACTAGTTGAGACATCTCTTTTGTCAAATCATTCTGGAATGTATATTTAAGCATATGTGTATGGGCACATATGTGTAGTATACATTGCTATGATTGTAGAGTCGATACCAAAAGTATAAATTATATATGGGTGTAAGGGCGCTCATATACATTGATATACCTTTTATATCGGCACTGACAATTGAGTGCATTTTAAGTTTATGAATCTATGAGTTTTGGTAGTTACCCTACCGAGGGGGACACCCCTCGGTAATACTAATAAGAGGAGTGCCCCTTATCTAGGCAGGGTTAATGATCAAAACTCATGCTTATGGTATAATCCGTAATGCTTAGAATGGAAAATGGAAACCAAAACTCGTATTCGCGATGTGAGAATTTGGAGGTTCATTTCTATCCTAATAATTATGAGAGTCGACTCGTATAATGTTTAAGTTAGTAGAGAGAGTAGGATTGTGAGTAGTAGAGGGTCAGGGTTTTCTTTTAGTAAGATTTGGTGTAATGACTTGGCTTTCTTGTTGGCAGTGTTAGTGAGGATCTTTGTACTCGTTATGGTTAACTTTTTAT
This sequence comes from Chamaelirium japonicum, assembly GCA_947650365.1. Lineage (NCBI taxonomy): Eukaryota > Viridiplantae > Streptophyta > Magnoliopsida > Liliales > Melanthiaceae > Chamaelirium > Chamaelirium japonicum. The sequence continues at coordinate 53,420,140 of OX393551.1, read as the reverse complement.
TGCTGTAATCTTCTTGTTTTGGTAGTAGAGATGAATGGACTCGTATATATGGTTTTTGTAGTTGAATTTTTGGAACGAAAATTTCTTTAAGCTGTGTAGGTTGTAACACCTATGATGTTAGATTTGAGAATAATAAAAATCCTTCATGGCTAGTTTTGTCTTTTTACAGCCAGATATTTTCCTTGGGCTTTTTCCAAATAAATGGATCGTAAACTTATGGGATGTTTTACGTTCACATTCTCTGTAACTTCGAGCATGTCACGATGGTGCATTCCGTGTAACGATCAGGTGTATGCGCAGCTAGTTTCGGCAGCCCGATAGATAAACCCTAGAAAAAATAATAATTGGTCGACAATCGAAACCGTTTTGTTTTCCACAAGAGATCAGGTGATCGAATCATAACGAAACATGATACATTAGATGAGGCTCTGAGAGAGCCTTCCAATGAGCCTGAGTTAGGGTCGATCCGACACCCGGGTGAATAGTTATGGCTATTTTAAGTTTTGGAGTCTTTCTTTCTTTTCGAGAGATCCAGAGGACAGAAAACTATTTACCACATGCTGACGTGTTCACGTTGACAAGACCTTTCCAATGAATCTTCTTGAGCTCTATTCCGACTTCCGGTTTGATAGTTACAAGTGATTATTCTTTTTAACTCGGTTAGTGGACGAATCGCACCCGGATTCCAACTGAGCCCAGTTCAGGGCTCGGGACCGAGCCCGACCAGCCCTAGAGCCTACCTCCCAGTCTCCTAGCATAGTTTAAGCTCTCTTGACCTCCCTCCTCAGTTGTTTGAAATCCAAAATTCGGATGGGAGGATCGGGCTTGATTCGAGAGGATCGAGCTGAATCTTTCCTCCATAATAATCCCCTCCCCCTTATTTGGAAGGCCTTAACCGACCCTATCCCCCCACCCCATCTCTTTACCGACCTAGATATATATATATATATATATATATATATATATATATATATATATATATATATATATATATATATATATATATATATATATATATATATATATATATATATATATATATATATATATATAGAGAGAGAGAGAGAGAGAGAGAGAGAACGAGAGAAAGAGAGAGAGAACGGGAGAGAAAGAGAGAGAGAGAGAGAGAGAACAGGACGCAGAGAGAGAGAGAGAGAGAGAGAGAGAGAGACAGAGAGGGAGAAGGAGAAGAGATCAAGGGAGAGGATCAAGCACCCCGACCCACCCTTTGCCGGAGCATCGGCGAGCGTGCCGACACCCCCAGGTCAGCCACCCTCCTCCTCCCATCCTCCTCCGTGACCCCCTTCCTCCTCCCTTGCCGTGGCCCGCACGGGCGGACACCGCTGCCACACCTGAGACCCTACCAACGATCGTCGTCGCACCTGAACCCTTTCCCGGCGATCGCCGGTACACCACCACCAGCCGTAGACCCCGCGTGACCCCTTGCCGTCCGAGCTCTTGGGATTCCAACGAGAGCTCCGGACGCCTCCCCCAGCGCGTCCTCTGTGGGGGTGGTGCGGGAGAGGCTGGCCGAGCGCTCGCCGGTGCTCCAGGCCGCCCCTCCCGTCGGCCGCCGTCGCGCAGGAACCCCCCCCGGCTGAACATCGTGGAGACGATGAACATGGGGGGGGGGGTAAATCAGTAATTTTCTAGGTTAGTTACTTAACCCCAGACCCGACCTATTTAACCCTGAACCCGACCCGACATTGCACTGCAGACCTGACCCACACAGTGAACCGATCAGGTTCACCTGAACCAGACCCGTGAACCAGTCAATTTTGGTTCGACTACCATTTCTCCGTCCGAACTCGGAATTGGACGAAACCAGCGCCATTTCGATCGGCTCGGAAAGTCCTACCTATTGGTCACAGTTTAGCATAGTAATTATACTGTTTAATACCCTGTTTTATCCTTGAACTCGATTTTATCGTGGTACCATGGTTTGACCGTCGTTTCATCGTTCGAACTCGGATTCAGACGAAACCAGCGACATCGTGCTCAGAACATTGAGTCCTACCTATTAAACCTATAAGATAACTCTAGAACCCCTTCTACCCTAGCAACCCAGCCATGTGACCGGTTTTATCGGTTCTACGTGGTTTGACCCGAAACCATCCGACCGAAGTCGGATTCCAGCAAAACCGGAACTATCGAGCAGGGTTCTTCGAGCCCGATTCGATGAGTAGATTTAGCTTCTAATTACTTGATTGACCTAGTATTGTTTAGGTTCGAGTTCTTCAATCGCACGGATTTACGTGCTGTCGACTCAATATTGGTCCCCTATCGAAGGTGCCTGACTATTCTTGGCATAGAACCCTCGTCGTTGATTCTTCTGTTTTAATCGATAGCATTGTGATATAGATCTGTGTTTGTTATCAGACCATGATTATGGTGATCTGGCGGGGACGGATTAGAGGTAGCTAGCAGGAGTCATGTGTGATCGACAGCCAGGTGACATCTACTACCCTTGCGTGGTCTTTAATAGTGGGAAATGAGAATGACTAAGGGTAGGTGTCCATGACAGTGCATGCGGGTCCCGCCGGGCATCATCGCATGTGGTCAAGTGGACCCCGCCTTGCATGCGGAGTCACGAGTACTCCAGCGACGCATACTTAAAATATTAATAAAATAATGATAATGATTGCTTTTGATTGTATAGACACCGTAATTAGGATTCCCTTAAATTCAATAATAAATTGAATAACTAATAATTATCGGAGCTCACCCTCCTTAGGGGAGTATAGCAACTCTAGCACACGGGTCACTGGGATGAGTGTCTTACCTTATTGATTTATTATGTCGCATGGGTTGCGAGAGCAGTATGGGACCATGAGTAATTTGCTGGAATTTGTTAAGCATTAAATGGACTTTTTTGTAGCTTTAGCGTATATGTTGAAAGATGTTATGTACGAATCTACCTGGTTAGAGGGTAGGGACCCCGTGCGCGCATGGGCCGTGAACCACCCTGCACGTACAGCCAAAGTTAAGTAGGTTAGGGGTCACGGGCAAGGGTTGTGGTAAAACCAATAGGAGGTGCCCTCGAGTAGGGATTGGCCTAGCAACCCTGTCCCGAGGAGTTGAAGTCCCCATAGTAAAGCAAGTTGGGCGGTAGAGCTCCACCGTGAAAGACGGGAAACCCCTTATGATCATTTGGGTGAATTGTGCATGGAGTTAGTGGATGCACAGCGAGAGAGTTGGCCCTCTACATCGAAATAAAAGGCCCGATAGTAATGACCGACCGGGGGTAGGTTGAACAAAATATCCGGGGTTTATATTTTAATAAAGTGTGTTTCATCTGTATATGAATTTAGAATTGTGTGACTGTTTACATGATGACCTCGTGACCTTAGATGAATGTCTTATTTAATTTGTTCTTTAATGCTATAGAACATTGAATGGACTTTATGTTAGATAACCTAGTGACAGTAGGAATTGTATGTGAATATAGACTACTGATAGGTTTAGGTATCATTATGCAAATATTGATCCTACTAGAACTGCTAGATCTTATCTTAATTTATTAAGATTAGTTATCTCATATTATTAAAGACTATTAGGATGCCACTATCCATTAATTTGGCTAATCTCCCAATTTTCTATTGGGGGCTACTCTTTCCCACGAGTAGGCTCAGTTGCAAGTCTGGAGGCTCAAGAGTAGCAATAGGAGTCAAGAGACGGAGTTAGAGTTGCAGTGTTACCTTTCTGCTTAGTACGTTAATCTCGTAGTCTTTTCTCTTCAGATATTATAATTGTATTGGAATAAAAGTTTTTATTAGTTAGTTAGTATTCTATGGTTGTAGTTGCAATGGTTCCAACTGAATTCTTTTGGGTAGGCCTCTCCTCAAGGCCCCAAGCCTAGGATAGATCATGATGAAAATATAAGTGCATATAAATAACTAAATTGATTAACCCTGTAGATAGGAAATCTAGACTGGTGCACCTGAGTGTTAGGGAGTGGATGAGACTACTTGGCTAGCCGTAGGAGGGTTGAGCCTCGTGCTCCCTCAAATAGACTCCTGTCAGCATGTAGTGGCACCGACATGTCACTTATACTGAGAGGATATGACTTTTGAAGGTTGAGCTTGACTAGATAATATCTTCTTTCTATTGATAAATTCTCTTTCTTTGCTTTTTAATAAAAATATTTTTTGAGAAATCAAATTTAAATGATTCCCCTCTTGTGTCTCCCTCCTTCTTGTTTTTCATATTAGAGAGCGCAGAAGAAGCCCTGCGAGAACCCAAATTGGTGTAATTAATTGACCAGACCCAAAATCTCATCCTTTCTCACCTCACATCTCAGGGATCGGTATTCAGATTTTTAGGGCGTGACATTTTCTGTACAGCAGAATCCGAAATTGCAGCACATTATATTCAACATATGGTTTCAGAAAATTGAAAGGACATAGAAAAAAAAGATGAATACCGCAGAAGATGGATCCACCTCTCTTCACCGTGTTCTGTCACAATTTGAAAGATACACGTGAGTACTCGTCCACCGATACAATAACAGAAATCCAAAGAAAGATCTGTCAATACAAAGTTATTGATAATATATCATACTTATACATCCTCTTAATAAAATCAATAGACATCATCTCACCTAAATTTTAATACCTGTTGTTGGCATCACAGGGACCCCCAGCTCCTACACAACTTTGGCAAAGTACTGTTGGCCCATCAAACAAGAGTTCCTCCTGTAGTTCTTGACAAAAAATCCTGCTCCTCGAGGTCTATAGAAAATGCAAGAAATATAAGATCAATGTTAAAAAAAAAGAAACAAAAATAGTCAGTAAAACGAACAATTATTTCAGCTTAATTACCTCCAATTTCTATTTCAACTTCGACTATGTTTAGATAACAAATAGAATATTGGTGCTAAGATGAATCTTCAATATCTTCAGTCTCATCATACTCCATGATATCATCCACTAAGGCGAATGTAAAAGCATCACCATTCATTCTTACCTCAAATACTAATGGATCTTCATAAGCATCAACATCCTGGTTTAGTTTCTTCGGAGCATCCAAGACTACATACCAATTATCTTTGGTGAGATCCTTAACATAGAAGATTTGTCTTGCTTGAATTGCCATAATAAAAGGTTCATCATCTTCCCTTGAACAACTTTTGAACCTCCCAAGGTTTACGAATATCAAGTTCGTTTCTAGATCAACTACACAACCATTTACTCTATATTCTATTCGAACACAATCACAGAGGAATACTGTTTCTTTGAAGTCATAGTAGTCTAGCTCAAGAATTTGTGTGATGATCCCATAGTAAGTGGTTTCGTCTTCTACATGGCTCTTATCCTTCCTACTTGCCCTAAAACTAGTTATGGCATTTATAGCGACCCCACTGTTCTGTGTAGTCTTACTCATTTCGGATTCCGCTGTACAGAAAATATACCCGTTTACAGCATAAGCATTATAGGAAATGGCATGAAAATATGGACCGGCAACAAGCCTTTTGAGTTGAGACATTTCATTGTTTTCTAGTTGATCTCTTAGCCAAGGAATATATTCTACCACTATTTCCGCGGCAAGCCTTCAATTTTGGGCCGTAGAGATTATCCTTTGTTTGTATATCTCATATTTTCTTTCCCACTCGGTATTTCCTGTAGATTGTTGCAACACCCATCTGCGCACTTGCTGGTACTGCACATTGTTAAGAATAAAATTCTTTCCTTTTTTATCAATTGGGTAGGAACAATCGACATCAGCATCCACCAACATCTTCTGACCTACCTTATGGCTTCCTTTTCTACCTTCGGATGGCATGTACTCCATACAATACGACATCGACTCTTCCATGAGGTATCGTTCTGCAATACACCCCTCTGGGTATGTTTGATTCCCTACGTATGATTTATACGTCTTCATCATCCGCTCAAAAAGATACATCCATCGATACCTTACCGGTCCACAAATCAGTACCTCATCTGCTAAATGCACCAAGAGATGTGTCATAGTAACAAAAAATGAAGGTGAAAAGTACTTCTCAAGCACACATAATGTCTCCATAATTTGAGTTTTCATTTTTGAAAGTTCCACACGAGCAATGACTTTTGAGCATAAGATATTGAAGAACATTGATAATGGGTGAATAGCAGCACGTAATGCCTTTTGTTTTTTAAATGCATGCATCAATAGCACTGGTAGTAATTGCTACATGAGGATATGGTAATCATGTGACTTCAAGCTTTTCAGTTGATATTCTTCTAAACTCACATTATGTTTCCAGTTCGCACTATATCCAATAGGAACCTTCAATGTTTACAATGTTTGACAAATTAATTCTCTCTCTTGACGAGATAAGCAAAATGGAGCTTTAGGTAGGGACAACTTGTTATTTTTCTCCACCGGCCATAATTTTTTTTGAATCTTCATAGCCTTTAGATCCAGATGAGCTTCAAGACCATCCTTAGTCTTACCCTTCGTGTCCATAATTGTTGCAAAGAGATTCTCTGCTATATTTTTCTCCACGTGCATCACATCCAGATTGTGACGTATATGTAGATCTTTCCAATAAGGTAAGTCAAATAGAACAGACCTCTTTGACCAAGCAGATTGTGTACTCTCAGCATCCAGATGTTTTTTTCGTTTTTTTTTCCGGTAGTTTTCCGAACGTTGTATGAATACTTTCCATTTTATGTAATACTTCAATTCCAGTTAACCTTCGAGGCCTACTCCTCTTTTCTTCCTTTCCATTCAACTGTGATTTTTGACCTGAAAGGATGCTTTAGATCTGTTAGAAATCTTCTGTGCCCCATGTATGCAAAATTTCTTTCCATTTGTTAGCCACATTGAATCTATCTCTTCGCTGCAGATAGGACATCTATACTTTCCTACAGTCCTACAACCATAAAGATGGCCATAGGCTGGAAAATCATGAATAGCCCATAACAAAATTGCCTTCATCATGAACCTATTCCTCTTCTTTGCATCATAAGTATCTGCTCCAATGGACCATAATTCATTTAGCTCTGAATCAATGGCTGCAAGTAAACATCAATTTCATGCCCTGGACCATTTTTTCCTGGAATCAACATTGATAACATGGTGAACTCCTTTCGCATGCACAAGGATGGAGGAAGATTATGGGGGGAAATTTTCGAGCCGCATTGATCGAGAATCCCACCCCACAGCCTTGATTGAATTGGATTGTTTGTAGAGTTAGAGATTAGAAAGTTGAGAAGGAGAGAGATGACACATGAAGTTATTGTCGAAGTTCGGTCTTACGACCTACATCTCCGGGCGAGAGGTGCCACCTGATCTTCACTATAATATGAATATAAAGGGTTGTGCGTTCTCTCGACAGGACGAGAGAAGCTTTTTACAGTGGGGGTTGCACGGAGCAACAAGAAAAGAAACTAGGAGGAGAGAAATAAGCTATTGCACTTGTTCTGGATCTGGAATCACTCTTTCTCTGGTCGAATGACCAACCCCCATCCTGGATGCCTTGGGGGTCCTTTTATAGCGTAGGCACGTGCCCGATATGGCAGTGATGACATGGCGCTGATGATGTGGTACTGGTTCTTGGCCTCCTTGCTGGGCCCTTATTGGGTCGTTGTTCGGGCCCAATAAGGGGGAGGGCTTGATTTGCGAGCCCCGTAAAGTAGGCCCATGAACCCGGGCGGGCTTTCCCACTTGGGCCGTTGTGCGGGCCCATGCCGCTCTGATCCGGTCCGGTACAATTTTTGCACCCACAGTTACCCCCTCCCAGTCGGGTCAGGACCCCCTAGGTCGGCTTGGATTCCAAGGTGCAAACGCCTTAGGATCTTGGCGTGGTTGGCAAGGGCTGTCGGTGCCACGGTTCGCATTAGCAGAGTTTCCTTCTGCCGATGCCGAGACCCTTTTGGCGCGGGCCAAAAGTCTCGGTTTTACAAGGGGGCGTTTCCGAAAAAGTAGTGTGTTTTCCGACTGAGTGGATACCGAGGGGGTACCGAGAGGATACCGAGAGGGTACCGAGAGGGTACCGAGACCCTTTTGGTGCAAGCCAAAAAGTCTCGATTTTGCAAGAGGGTGTTTCCGAAAAAGCAGTGCGTTCTTCAACCGAGAGGGTACCGAGACCCTTTTGGTGCAAGTCAAAAAGTCTCGGTTTTGCAAGGGGGTGTTTTCGAAAAAGCAGTGCGCTTTTCGACCGAGAGGATACCGAGAGGGTACCGAGACCCTTCTCATTTTTCCAAACCGAGAGGATACCGAGCCGAACGTCCGTGATGAGTGGGGTCGTGGGGTTCGTACTTTTCGGTGTGAGCAGCGCTCTTCTCGATCTCTCTCTCTTTCCGTTTTGGTTTCCATGCACGTGAGATTGTACGTAGCGTACTCCGCTCTCTCTTTCCTTTCTCTCTCTCTTTCCTCTTCAGCTTTCATTCACGTGAGGCTGCAGCTACCCCGCTCTCTCTTTCCTTTCTCTCTCTCTCTTTCCTTTTTTTCTCTCTCTCTCTCTCTCTCCTTTTCTTTGTTCGGTGAGAGGGCAGCAGCGTGTGGGGGAGATCTACGCGAGAGAGCGGGTGCGAGAGAGAGCCTTGCGGCACAGGCGGAGGCGGTGGTGATGGCGTGTGGCGCGCGGGCTGCGGCACTGGGCTCAGCGGCGGCCGGGTGCGAGCGGAGGTGGTGGTCGGTGTGCGGCTCCGGACGCGGGCGGAGGCGGTGGCGACAGGCGAGCGACGCTGCAGCAGCGGGTTGCCGAGCGACGCGCGCGGAGCTCAGGTGGGCATGGTGCCGGATGCAGGTTGGTGTGGGAGTGGGTGCGGTAACGGCTCGGTGGTGCGGCTTCGATGAGACATGCGCACGGGGGGGGCTCGGCCTCGTTCGACCCCCGGCCCTCTCTCATCTCTGCATCCGGGAGGAAGGGCTCGCAGCAGTTTGGTCGTTGCCGACTGCCGAGTGGAGCGCGCGTGGGAGGGGTCCGTCCTGACACCGGCTCCTTGTATGGCTGCTGGGTGAAGGATGCTCGGGTGTGGTGGTGTTCGTCCCTCCCCTGCTTGGTGCGGGAAGAGAGGAGGTCGCACGGAGGTTCGTGACGGCTACGCGATGATAGGCATACACACGCGAGGGGTTCTTCGCCCGGTGTCAAGCTGAGCTCTACGCGTGCCCTAGCCCATAGCAGCGATGCGCCCTCTCTCTTCGAGTGACCTGTCCGGTCCCCCCTAGGTCGGTTGCCGTCGGACGAATACGCTGAGTGATAGAGATCTTGAGTGAGGAGATCATGTCGGGGTTGCGCTTGTCGAGTAGCTTATTGGCCTCATCGGGGTTCAAGGATGGGCCGCGATTGCCCCTTCGTCTTCGAACCACAGGAGGACGGGTGTGTCAGGATGGGCCTTGGTGGCGCTAACAAATCACGGGAGGACCATGTGGGCATGGGCGACGTGGGTGAGGTGGTGGGCTTGACCGACCGCAGAGATCGATAAGGAGGGCCGAGATCTTGTCCTAGCGCGCCGAAGGCGACGATGTACTCGACCCAATCCATGCCAATGGATTTTAACATGACTGAGAAACGACACGTCAATGTCGAAGTTTGGTCCTCCCGACCCTCCCTCCCAGGTCATCGCGGGCCCTCACGAGAAGAACGCTCATAAAGAGGGGCAGAGGTCCGTTCCGTCTGACCCCCACCTCTATTGTCGTGAGCCCTGGGAGATGACGCGTAGGTGGCGTTGCGTCGGCGCCGAAGAATTGGTCGAAACGGACATGAAACATAGTACATCTTGACGTGTAACTTTTTCGAAGCCTGTTATAGGAGATAAGACCCTTGTAAACTTCCGGCAGCCGTAACTTTTCATATGTGCGTCGGATAAATGCGTATAAGGTGCCGTTGTGTAGGCGCCGAAAAAACGGTCAAAGTGGACGTGAAACATTGTTCGCCTTGACGAGTAACTTTTCCGGTATTCACCTTTATAGAGAGATGACTCTTAAGAGCGCGCCGGCCAGGTTTTAGGCTAGCGTCTTGAAGAGGCATAGATTTGCGGTAACTCATCCGTCTCTGTTCGACACCCAACTGCACCTAGTTATTGTATTCACTAGGGACTGCAGTCGGGCCCTTAGTGATGACGCGATGGTTACCACGAGTCCACCCCCAGATGAGAAGGAAGAATTTTGCTTGTGAAGTTTGTACAGCCAACTCAATAGGTTTGGATGAGATGCTATCCAACCGACCCAATGGAAGACAGCTCTTCGTCTTTCAATGATCACTGTGTGTAGATGACACTTGAATCGAGTTGACTAATAGGTTTGGGTGACGCCGAGCACCCCCCCTCTCGGTTTTCTATCGAAACCGAGGGGTGGGCTGCTGATGGTGTGCCGTCGCACCCTCCCCACTTGGTTTTTCTACGAAACCGAGGGGGGGCCGCTTGTTGATGTTGACACATACCCCCTCTTGGTTTTCTGACGAAACCGAGGGGTGGTTGTAGCTGATGGTGTGCCGTCACCCCCTCCCCACTCGGTTTTTGTGCGAAACCGAGGGGGGGCTGCTTGTTGATGCCAACACACACCCCCTCTCAGTTTTCTGATGAAACCGAGTAGTGTGCTGATGGTGTGCCGTCACCCCCTCCCCACTTGGTTTTTCTGCGAAACCGAGGGGGGGCTGCTTGTTGATGCCGACACACACCCCCTCTCGGTTTTCTGACGAAATCGAGGGGTGGTTGTAGCTGATGGTGTGCCGTCACCCCTTCCCCACTCGATTTTTGTGCGAAACCGAGGGGGGGCTGCTTGTTGATGCCGACACACACCCCCTCTTGGTTTTTTGACGAAACCGAGGGGTGGTTGTAGCTGATGGTGTGCCATCACCCCTTCCCCACTCGATTTTTGTGCAAAACCGAGGGGGGGCTACTTGTTGATGCCGACACACACCCTCTCTCGGTTTTCTGACGAAACCGAGGGGTGGTTGTAGCTGATGGTGTGCCGTCACCCCTTCCCCACTCGGTTTTTGTGCGAAACCGAGGGGGGGCTGCTTGTTGATGCCGACACCCCATTATTGGGGCTGCTAGAAGAGGCCAAAAAGTGTCGGTATTGAAAATAGTGTGTTTTTTGAATTTCAGCCCCATTTGAAACCGACACTTTTTCGGTAAAACACTGGTGCGCAGGGACGTCGGCGATGGACAATGCTATATTTGAGGGGGCTTCTTAGAGATAATCTAGGATGACGCCACATGATGGCCAGCCAGTCTTCATCCAATGTACTTCCACACCTGGTTACTGTATTCGCCAGGTACTACAGTCGCCTGAGGGTGTTGACTAGGCCAGGATCAAGGAAGCACCATTTTATCCCATGTTATCCACCGTCGACTACACCAGTGTGGAGACACGCACTGACAGAGTTAGGCCAGCCACTGACCGAGTCACCTTGGCCTTTGTCTTCGAATGTCAAGGGCTGGGCCTTGGGCTTGTAGAGTGCCGAGGCGTTGGTCGCCTCGGACTTTGTCTTCGAGTGTCAAGGGCTGGGCCTTGTGCTTGTTGAGTGCTAAGGCGTTGGTCGCCTCGGACTTTGTCATCGAGTTCCAAGGACTGGGCCTTGGGCTTGTAGAGTGCCGAGGCATTGGTCACCTCGGACTTTGTCTTCGCGTGCCAAGGGCTGGGCCTTGTGCTTGTCGAGTGCCAAGGCGTTGGTTGCCTCGAACTTTGTCTTCGAGGGCCAAGGATGTCTCCTTGAACTTGGTGCATGTCAAAGCGGCGACGTCTGCCTTGGACTTATTCTCATCGCCTCGGATAAGTATAGTTGATAGTTTAGCTTGACCTGGATTGTCAGGAGCATTTTTATCTGACTTTCGCCTTGAAAGGGCATAGTTGAATTGCCTTCGAGCTTCCGACTTGAATGGGTGGAATCGAAGGTCTTTGGTTGACCTGGGTTACCAGGAGCTTTTTACCGGACTTTAGCCTCGAGAGAGCGTAGCCGAATTGCCTTCGAGCTTCCGACTTGAACGGGCGGAATCGAAGGTCTTTGGTTGACCTGGATTGCCAGGAGCCTTTTATCGGACTTTAGCCTCGAGAGGGCGTAGCCGAATTGCCTTTGAGCTTCCGACTTGAATGGGCGGAATCGAAGGTCTTTGATTGACCTGGGTTGCCAGGAGCCTTTTTATCGGACTTTTGCCTTGAAAGGGTGTAGCCGAATTGCCTTCGAGCTTCTAACTTGAATGGGCGGAATCAAAGGTCTTTGGTTGACCTGGGTTGCCAGGAGCCTTTTTATCGGACTTTTGCCTTGAAAGGGCATAGTCGAATTGCCTTCGAGCTTCCGACTTGAATGGGCGGAATCGAAGGTCAATTTGGTTGACCTGGGTTGCCAGGGGCCTTTTTATCGGACTTTAGTCTCGAGAGGGCGTAGCCGAATTGCCTTCGAGCTTCCGACTTGAATGGGCGGAATCGAAGGTCTTTGGTTGACCTGGGTTGCCAGGAATCTTTTTTTTTTTTTGCCTTAACATGGTGGAATCGAACTTCGAGAGATTTGATTTTGAGAAAAAAAAAGATACTTTATTGATACAACAAAGTAGCAGTTACACTTTTTCAGAAGTTGCCCAGCGGACGTTACGATTATGCATCCATGTATTACATTGACTTTTTTTCTCCACCGTTGCTGCCTCTCCTACTCTTGACCTGGTTCTTTATTAGCGAGGTAGCCATCGAGCCGCCCTTCTTGGATCAAGTCTTCGATGTGATGCTTTAGCTTCTGACATGTAGAGGTTGTGTGGTCATGGCTGCGATGAAACTCACAGTAGGCTTTCGTATCTCCCGCCTGGTCGGAATTTGGAGGGAGAGGCTGTGGCCACTTGCAAAAGGGCTCGTTCTGCAAGTAGGCGAAGATGTCTTCAATGGAGGTGTTCAGCTCAGTGAACACCCTTTGCTCCCTTGGAGTTCGCCTCTTTTCTGCTGGAGGGGCTTTCGGATCTTCATTGTACCTTTTGGCCTGGGCCTTTTGGTCGGACGCAGCATGGGCAGACTTCGTGTAGCGTGTTTCATTCGAAGCTTCATCATCTTTCTTATGTCGGGAGTCACGAGACTCGCGGGGTTCGCGTAGTCTTCTGGCCCGCTGATTGTCTTCCACCTCTATCTCCCGCTGTACGCGATTGAACATCGCTTCCAAGTTATTGGGAGGATGCCGGATGAAGTCAGTGTAGACGTGGAGCTCTGGCCGGATAGCATTCTGGAATGCCAGCATGATGACCTCCTCATTATAGGAGCGATCGGTGAGCTCAAAATGCTCATTATGAAACCTCATCGTGAAGCTCCTTAGAGACTCGTCGGAGCTCATCTTCAGCTGGTAGAGTGTATCCAGCCTCTTTTTTGGCTTTAAGTTTAGCCGATAATGGTCCATGAAGAGTTCATCCAACTCTTTGAATGTGGCCACCGTACCGGTAGGCAGTGTGTAGTACCAGTCGAGGGCAGGTCCCTCGAGGCTTCCCGTAAACATACGGCAGAGAAATGGTTCTCATATTCGTAGGGCGTCAGGGCCTGCTTGTAGGCTAGGATATGGAGAGCAGGGTCTCCCTGGATGCAGTTGAACTTTGGCAGGTTCGATGTTCGCCAACCCATTGGAAATAGTGTTGCAAGAACCTTGGGATGCAGTGGCCCTACCGAGGTGATTAGTTGCCTACGGTCTTGATGGCAACGTCCTACGTTGGCAGTATGCCTTAGTCGGTTGAGCAGCTCGTGGGCATCTGTTGCTTTCGTGTGCGAAGGGATAGAATGTCTAGTGGACCCTGTTGACTGAGATGATCCTTCTCCGCGATAGTTGGGCGCACCGTTGACGTCGAGGCGATCCCATACCGTTTGCCTTGGTGCTTGTGTGAATACCTGACACATCTCGATACGCGGCACATGTGGTTCTTCAAGATGATGACTCACGGCTGGGCGAGTCCTTGGTTGGTCTTCATCAGCAGTTAGAGAGTTGTGGGCCACAACCCCCGCTCTTTCAGCTACCTTGTTTAGAGAATCCCTCTCTTGCTCGAGGGCTGCGTTCCTCTTGAGAAGGTTCAACAGCTGGAAATCAGCAGCCGAAATTTGGTATGTAGTTAGATCGTTGTCCCCTTGGGTGGCGTGCTCTTTGCCAGATCGTTGCCTCGGGAATGGTGGGTCCTGCCGATTGCTGTGGCTTCCCGGATGACTTCCTTGTGGCCCCAGTCGCTTATAAACATTTCTTCGATTGGTTGCAACCGAGACTTCTTGCTCTTCTTCGATTAGCACGTCGATTGTCCGATCAGCACCCGCCTTTGGTGGGTTGGTGCTGGCCTTCACCATCGGGCGTGTTGATGTCGGCGTGATGAAGGCGTTGAGGTTGATTTGGAGGAGGACTTGTGGTTCGTCACCACAAGCTGAATAGGAGTCGGTAGAGGTGTGGGTAAGACCTCTATCGATATCCCACAGACGACGCCAAAGATTGTGGGGGGAAATTTCCGAGCCGCCTTGATCGAGAATCCCACCCCACAGCCTTGATTGAATTGGATTGTTTGTAGAGTTAGAGATTAAAAAGTTGAGAAGGAGAGAGATGACACATAGAGTTGTTGTCGAAGTTCGGTCTTACGACCTACGTCTCCGGGCAAGAGGTGCCACCTGATCTTCACTATAATATGAATATAAAGGGTTGTGCGTTCTCTCGACAGGCCGAGAGAAGCTTTTTACAGTGGGGGTTGCACGGAGCAACGAGAAAAGAAACTAGGAGGAGAGAAATAAGCTATTGCACTTGCTCTGGATCTGGAATCACTCTTCCTCTGATCGAATGACCAACCCCCATCCTAGATGCCTTGGGGGTCCTTTTATAGCGTAGGTACGTGCCCGATATGGCAGTGATGACGTGGCGCTGATGATGTGGTACTGGTTCTGGGCCTCCTTGCTGGGCCCTTATTGGGCCGTTGTTCGGGCCCAATAAGGGGGAGGGCTTGATCTGCGAGCCCCGTAGAGTGGGCCCATGAACCCGGGCGGGCTTTCCCACTTGGGCCGTTGCGCGGGCCCATGCCGCTCTGATCCGGTCCGGTACAATTTTTGCACCCACAAATTGTATGGAACAATCATAACAGGCCAGCAACTATAGGAGTTATTCTTATTCCCAAATGGATTGAATCCATCGGTTGCAAGCCCTAACCGAACATTACGCTTCTCTGCAGTAAAGTCGCTCCATTTTCGATTTACTAATTTCCACTGCGAGGAATCCATTGGATGACGCATGTGAGTATCATTTTCAATTGCATTCGCATGCCATGTTATTTGCTCAGCAATCCATGGTATACTATACAATCTCTGCAATCTTGGCGTTAAGGGAAAGTATCTTAACTTTTTCCACGGTAAACGTTTACCTCTTATATTACTTTCATTCCTCGGCTTCCATCTACTTTCACTGCAGATAGGACAACTTTCATTATATTCATACTCCCTCCAATATATTATACAATCGTTAGGGCAAGCATGGATAATTTTGTAGCTCATACGTAAAGATTTTACCAACTTCTTTGCAGTATATGTGCTCTCTGGCAAAGTGTTCTGATTTGGTAAAATCTTCTTCATCATTCGTAATAGCTCTGTGAAGCTCTTATTAGACAAATTGTGATGGGACTTTATGCTCAATAACTCAATAGTCACAGACAATTTAGTATGCTCGGATTAACATAAAGGGTACAATGGTTGAATAACATCTTCCATCAACTTATTATAACCAGTATCCTGCATGTCATCAACCTGACATGGAGTCTCACTTTCACAATGACTTTCATTCAATAATGTATCTGGGTCCTCAGAATTACCATGTCCAAATGTGTCATTCACCATATCAACCATTCTTGGGAACACATCTTCTCTGCGTTGAGATGTAGATGACGTACCAATAACATCTGTCTCACAATGCAGTGTGGGAAATGGTTCTCCATGATGGACCCATATTTTATATGACTTATCTATACCATTACATATCACATGTTCCCTGATAACTTCTGTTGTTTTCTTTCCCTTCATATTACGACACTTAACACAAGGGCAACAATGCCAATCAATATTCCCTAATGAATCCTTTGTGAATTGAAGGAATAAGTCGACGCCAAGTATGTACTCTTTTGTCCACCTTTGTGCACTCATCCACTCTTTGCATGGGGGAGTCCAAAGACATTTTCTACATAGAATAGACAAAGATATTAGTTTTTTTCTATATAGAATCGACAAAGATATCAGTTTTTAACCGAGGTCGAGATTGTGAAAAATTATAAAAAAAAGTAAATTATTCAATGAAGACTCCAGAATAAATAAATAAAATGCTAGCCAATAACAAAGAAAAGTTGAACTTATTCCCTATTCCATCAACATATCAGTTTCTTTCGGTAGTCTTTGGCTTACTTTAACTATCAGGCTGTAGTCATCCAAATAATTTATGGTTTATGCCCTCTTTTTGATCTTTTATGTATGTAAATGGAAGGTCGACTAGCACTCTATTTGTATATTAATATAGTTTGCATGGATTATTCTAATATTCCGAAATCAACTTTTACAATGATATGTGCCTCTAAGATTTGAACATACATAACCCACCAGGGGTTAGGAGATCGAGTTGGAAAGCAACTGATGCGGAGGCTACGTCAGAATTTTTTTTATTTTTCTGATACTCATGGGCTAAGTGTTGGAACTGCAACATAAGGGGCATAGGGTTTTCGGCTAAAACCGGTATTTGGAATACCGATTTTAAACCCAGTAACCTGGATGCCGGGTTTCACGAGCATTAGGAAAAAAAAAATCAGACATGGCCTTTGTTTTATGGCACTGACAGACCACGCGGATGTCACAATGCTAGTATGTCAAATTTTAATAAACATCTCTAATAATTCAGTATTTAACATATTTAAGTAGTTCCATGCGCAGAGGCTACCAAGGGGGGAAAACAACCAATGGACGGCTCATCTCAATTAATTGGCTCAAGTAAATTGAGACGAATCATGATCGACAACAGGAGCATCTATACCATCTAAATTCAATACTAATGTAAAATATATATGTAGTGATAAAAACAAAGATATTTTCATATTTCTGCAATTGAAATATGTGAGAACAAGAATTTTCACATTGGCCCAAAATCACATCATATATACTAAACATGATAGTATACCATGACAAAAGATTACAAGAATATAATTTTTTTTAAGCATCATAAGATCTATGTCAAGTAACACAATAGAGCAAGTAGGCATCTTGATTAACAAGTGCATGTGACGTAATATACAGAGCTGATCTGTGGATATAACAACTGAAATTTGATAGTGCACAATTGGAAACAATCTATACTTTGCTCAATAACACGTGTTGATCGGCTCTGTATCCATAGATCGGCAGCTGGATTCAAGGTTTAATTAGAAACAAGATTTTTGTTGGATTGGAAACAAACCATGCAATGTTAAAAATGAAAAACCCACTGCATACATAAATCAACATCAAAGAAAGATAACAGAATATCTATAATATACCTTTTAGTGGATGACAAAAAAATTAATAAAGATGACTAGGCCTGTAAAAACCCAATATATCACCAGCAACCAACTTGGAGTTGGCATGAAAAAACAACCAATTGACAATGAAAAAAGTAGATAAATTGAAAAAAGAAAGAAGGAAAAAAGATGTTTTAAAACAGAGTAAAAGAACATAGATGGATAAATAGAAAAGGCAAAATTAAAATGAAGAAAATAGTCAAATTATTGAGAACTTGTTCAGAAGTTCCATGGGTTTTGAAGGAACATGCATGAACCAAATAAAAAGATCTATAAAGCACTACCCATCGATTGAAATCCCTAAAAAAAATTTAATTTTGTATGACACCCATCTCCAAGAACCAAGAACAAAGTAAGGGAGACAAATAAAATTAAAGAAACATGATCAAACCCTAGAAAAAAGTCAAGAATCCCCAATTTAGACAACAAAAAAACCCCACCTACTTCTTGCTTGGGCCTCGAGAGCATTCTCCCCCAAGGAGATCTCGACACCAGTATCTTTCTCTGGCGACGCCTCTGAGGCGGCACCCTTCATTGCAAGAGGGCTAGGGTTTTAGCCCGAGTCAGGACCCTTGAGGGAGGACCGCGGGGAGACGTTCATGGACACCACCTCATCGGTGATCTTCACCTTCTTCATCCCGCTAGGGATGGGATGAAATCATAGCAAGATAATGGACTCTTAAATGTTCTCGACCAATGACTCTAAATCAATCATATAGAGAAAGAGAGATGAACCTGTCGGGAAAGCAAAGGTCCTAGGAGAAGGAGTCGACGACCAAAGCAGCGAGCAATCTCACCCAGAGGAGAAGTAAGCACTGACAATATTCTCTGGCGATGGTGATCCGAGAAGGGGAGGAGATGGTTAGGAATAAACCTAACGGACCAAGCAGAAGGCGATATCGATCTGAGGATCAGGGGAGACGGTTTAGGATTAGGGCTCGTGGGTTTACATGATTAATGTGTTTTAACGACGGTCTACGACAGTCCCAAAACCTGCGCCTTTTTGGAACGACTGATAGCCGTCGTTTTAGGAAGCGAAGAAGAGTGGTTTTTTAGCCTTTTTAACGTAGTGGCAGTGGCCCAAATAGACAAGTACAGACCCAGGATCAACGCAACCTCAGCACTGCCATATTATCACTGCCATATCATCACATGTTTCAACTATAAAAGGACACATTTGGCATCCAGAGAAGATCTCTGATCAAGACGGCATGAAAATTTCCCTCACAACAATACATAGGAAGCAATCTATAAGAGTCCTTATATGATCTTCGTACCTTATTAATAGCAATCTCTCTCGCCTTCCATGCTTTTCTGTAGCTAATTCTTACACCAAACTTTTTCTGAACAGCATATATAATCATCTTTGGCATGTAAAGTACATGTGCTTCAAGTCGACCTTTTACCAACTCACTAATCAACCTACTAGTAGCTTGTTGATGATCAACCCCACACTGTGATAATGAGCAATTGTGCACGAAAGCTAATGTTTTAATCTGAAAAACTTCTGTTTCATTAAACTTTGATGAATGCAACCTCCAAGAGCAGTCTTCTCTTTTACACTTTATATTATATTGTATTTTGCTTGATTTTATAACCATATATTCAATAGTTTTCAGAGGAAAAATCATGCTTGTCTTGTTCTTAAATAATTGGCGAATCTCAATATTACGAAAATCATCATTGAATTCTATTTTATCCTAGAAACTATTATTAACGTATATATCTTCAAGGCAAGGTAGTGGTTCTTTATTGTGTGCCTTCATAATCCTGCTTTGATTCTCCAGAATCTCTTCTTTTACTAAATCATTCTTCAAACTTTGAGGATAATTTTTCACCATATCATTTTTCTGACTTTGAGGGGAGGACCTACAAAGTATATATAATAAGAGAAAATATAAATAATTTTATCATTCATAAGAATTTTACAATAATTCATAATATTATACTGACCTGAAGATGATCGATGAAGATATTGAAGAATTATCAAGTGACTGATTTGGAGAGTCAGTGTTGCATTCATTCATAAAATTATCATTTGGACAAGGCTCTATTATTTTGGGGCATACATTTTTTTTTGGAGTGTCAAACAGTAATTTTTTTAGTGTAATACATCCATTACTACTATACATAGACTCTGTATTTAAATCTACCATTTTGTCAAAAAGTGGATCAATTTGCATATAGGCCAACCCCTGCCTCCAAGCTAGGACTGAAAATAAGATGAGGTCTATGGCAAACTTCACATCACTTATGTCACGGAATACATCATCATCTACACTTGGAAAAAAAAATTTCAGACAATTATTCAAAAACCTACAAGTATAGGATTTCATGAATTACAACCAAAAATATAAGTTGATCAAAATCTTCTACATTTAAACAGAAGTAACAATTTTACCTATTATCATCCATAAAAGTGTTATCGAGAATTTTCTTTCCGTAAGATTCAGCATTCTGGTTGTAATGTACAAAAGATACATGTTCAATGCTACCACAAACATTTGATTATTTACTACAAGGTATGTTTCTCTTCAGAGTTGTTTGTGAGATGTGAAGTGAAACGATACATTTTCGTACTCTACTGACTAGCAACGGGATATTTGAATTATTCAAGTTACAAATACTATAGACAATAAACAAAGCAACGTTACCATCATCCAAAATTTCGGCAAGTGGATAGGGGACCATACAAGGATATATAACATTGATAGAGATATCATATTTCTCTTTCTTAATATTCATAAAATGATATATCAGATCAATGAGTTTGTCAAAAAAGACGAACAAGACATAAATAACGTCTTTGTTCTTCCACCAATATACTCATATTTAGCATTGTATTTTAATGTATCTCCATCGCAAACGTATAATACGGGTAGTGTTGTATCCATGGTTGTATGCTGTAAATAATATATATATATATATATATATATATATATATATATATATATATATATATATATATATATATATATATAATATAAATATTAGTTAATATGATACATTAAAAAAATGTGCAAGCAACATCATATATAGGTGCATAACTAACATTTAGGTCATTCCTGAATGTGGGATTTAGGATTTAACAATTCGATGGGTTCCTAGATATTAGGGCTGGAGCATGTATTTTTGTAGTCATCCGTCAACACCGGGATGAAACACCTTATGTGATTGTCGGAGAAAGCTTCACCGGCTATTGAGAGAATCGATATCGAAGGTCGACAAGAATATCATTATATGTGAGAAAGATGACGCGCAAGCTGAATTACGTACCATAATTCCACAATTGGGTTATGTAAAGAACATTAAGAAGCCCTAAACCACAAACGTTTGACCCTGGATCAATAAATATCCGGTAATTTTTCTATAGAAAAAAAATCTCAAAGATTTTAAAGAAATGGTAGAATTCGAAGAGGAATAGAATGAAAAAATACCAAGGGTGAGACCATGAGAGAAAAGGGGTCCGATGATGATGTTGCCGCTGCAGATCGATTCCTTATAAGGGGTTTCCACGACATTGAGGTTAGAGAAAGGAGTCCGATGGCGGTGCTTCTACTCCTCCGCTGCAGATCGATTCCTCATAAGGGGTTGCCACGACATTGAGGTTAGAGAAAGGAGTCCGATGGCGGTGCTTCTACTCCTCCGCTGCAGATAGCTATCATGTCCCAAAGAAGATGCGCCCTCCCTCTATCTTTATCTCCCTCCCTCTCTCTTTCTTTCCCTCCTCTCTCCTTGTCTCCCTCCGTCCCTCCCTCTCTTCCTCTCTTTTTATCTTCTCTTTGTGGCAGATGGAAATCGAGAGAAAAAACTGAAACCCTTGGGCGGCGCCTCTTCACTAGGGATGAAAATCATGGGGGCAAAATTATCCGAAAAAAAAGGTCAAAAAAGTAAAGGATTGAAACTTGAGTTTAGTTTGATCAATACAGGTTAGTTGGGGGTCATTTTGAAAAAAACATCGCGAGAAAATGTTTGGTATAACTGTGATACCAGATCATTTGGTATCACGGGCCAATCATAAACTCCGGATCACCCCTCATTCATCAGGACAGGTGCATCTTAGCCACACGATGACAATCACCACAATAGATGCATCGCACTCAGCCCTAATTGCACTTCATAGGTTTCTCTGAATTAAGTGGTGACTATGAGACAAGGTTAACTCGGATGTTTGTGATTGGTCCGTGATACCAGATGAGCTGGCATCAGAGTTGTACTAAAATTTTGCTCCACGACTACTATACTCTTGTGCTGTGCAAGCCAATAAGAAGGCTGCACTCCGCACAATGTAGTGGATCCACGCTGGCTTGTGCCGACTGTCGAGTGCTAAATTTTTTTTTCAGGATCAGGGAAAAAATTTCAGCACATCCTGCGTACGCTACCACCGCTGCCCAGAGCCTATCAGTACACTCTAAGTGCTGGGGGCCACTACCCCCATGTGCTGAGCCTCCGACCCCCATATCTATTGAATCACAGTGGACCCCACGGTCGTAGCATAGGCAGGATGTGCTGAAAATTTTCCGCAGGACCAGAAGAAAGTAAATGGCCTCCGTAATCTCCGAATTGGTGGTCCTGCACTGCCACTCAGTCACAAAGGAGAAAATATTCCGGGCTGAGTGCGACCCACCGTCCGGGTGCCTGCATCCACGGGCTAGGTGCGATTCACCCATCAATGGTGAGTGCATCTAAGGGCTGTGAGGTGTTTGTTGCACCACGTCAGCCCCTACAACTGCGAGTTCGGACTCCTCCAGTCGGTTGTCCCCGGTCGGTAGGCTCGGCACTCATCACAGCCGCATGCAGTCGGATGGAGTCGGATTCATTTTCGGGTCGCCTGCCACCGTGCGGCTGTGATGCACACGGGCCGTCCGACCGGGACCGACCAACCGGAGAAGATCTGAACTCAACACCTGCGACAGCGAATGTTTTCTCCAATCAAATGGCGTGGCCGGTCGTGGGCCCCCGTCGAAACGTTCCAACTTGAACCGTCGGTTGCGGCGTCAAGTGGCTCCCAGCCCGCCACGTCATCCGGTCGGTGTCCCGATCCGATAAAGCCGAACCAATGTTCCACTGCCCAATCATTGCGTACACGTGTCACTTGAGGAAGAAGTCGGAGGCCCGCCCCGTGAGCTGTACACCCGCCGACCGTGGACGGTCGACCGCGCCATCGATCACCGTCTCCTCCGAACTAGCCGTTACAGCCTTTTTTTTCCCGGCTCCCGTGCCGGTATCTCAGTTTATATATATGACCCACCAAAACGGAAGCCCAGAGACCGAACAAAGGAGAAACGAAGAAGATGCCGATCACGAGGATTGCGATCGGAGCTCCGGCGGAGGCGAGACACCCCGATGCTCTCAAGGCGGCGTTCGCCGAGTTCATCTCGATGCTCATCTTCGTCTTTGCCGGAGAAGGATCCGGAATGGCTTTCAGTATGACCCCAATGATCCAACTCGATCGATACAATTTCTTGCATTTGGTATACAAAGGCTAATCCGGCCATCGCTTGTTACTCTACCCTTTGTGCAGACAAACTCACCGGCAACGGTGCGGCGACGCCCGCCGGGCTGATCGCGGCGGCCTTGGCGCATGCCTTCGCCCTCTTCGTAGCGGTCTCCGTCGGGGCCAACATCTCCGGCGGCCATGTGAATCCAGCCGTCACCTTTGGCGCCTTCATCGGTGGCAACATAACCCTGTTCCGGGGGATACTGTATTGGATTGCGCAGTTGCTCGGATCAGTCGCCGCCTGCCTGCTACTTAAATTTGCAACCGGTGGATTGGTAACTTAATTCTCTCTTCTTTTTGTTTTCCTCTTCTTTTAGTCCATTCCCCAATCACTTAAAGCTTTTGGGTGATATAGTTACTTAACATGGTATCAAAGCTTTTGTTGTTTTTTTAGAGGTCATGGGTTTAAATCTTGTTACCTTCATTTTGTTTATTCAGTACTATTCTTGATTATCGGGCGATGTCCGAAAAAAGAGAAAAGGAAAAACCGAAGGGGAAAAAGAACCACCTTCGAGGGAAGTGCACGACAATTCACCGTGCTTAATCGGATGGTTGTCATTCCATTTAGGGATGACAACGGTGCTATTTTGATGCGGTACGTTTTGGGTAAAATTGAAACCGCACCGCAACACCGAAACTGCACCACACCGCGACGATGCAGTGTATGTAAAATCGAAACTGCACCATATGCGGTGCGGTGCACCACAGTTTAACATTGTCATGGTCTAAACGGAGCGATTTTTTATGATTTTGGGCAAAACCGAAATTGCACCGCACCGCAACGGTTTTAGATTTTGGCAAGCTAAAACCGCACCATGCAATGCGATTTTTTGCAGTTCTCGATTTTAAACCGCACCGTTCCCATCCCTAATTCCATTAATGGGCCCTGCCACAACTTGCTACTCTAGAATTCCTCGGAATATTATCCAACTCCGAGACTACCAAGAACCTAGTTGTTTGGCCAACGGAAGGTGCCAGTATTCTCCCCACATACGGGGGATGTTAGCCTGATAAACATTGTTGGTCCATTCCTTAATAGCTTAAGTTTTTGGATGACATGATTACTCTTACGAGAGAGAAAGAGAGACTAGGGCTTGGAGGGAATACACCAATCCTTATATTGATATTATCCTATTACATAGCAGTATCTCTTCTCATATAGAAAAAGAACACACATTATTACAATTTTAACAATTATAATCAATAAATTACATTTCATTCATCTTCAAGCTCAATGATTCTGACCTAAAATTGTATCATTTTGCAGGAGACGGCAGCCTTCTCACTATCCTCGGACGTGGGGGTGTGGAATGCCGTGGTGTTTGAGATCGTGATGACCTTCGGGCTCGTGTACACCGTCTACGCCACGGCCGTGGATCCAAAGAAGGGTCAGGTAGGCGCCATCGCGCCCATAGCGATAGGCTTCATCGTGGGTGCTAATATCTTGGCGGGTGGGGCGTTCGACGGCGCCTCCATGAACCCCGCCGTCTCCTTCGGCCCCGCGGTGGTCAGCTGGACGTGGGACAACCACTGGGTGTACTGGTTGGGGCCAATGATCGGCGCGGCGGTGGCCGCGGTGGTCTATGATGTGCTCTTCATTGGCCAGGGAACCCATGAGCAGCTTCCCGTCACAGATTCAGATTACTAAGGGGGGGGGGGGGGGGGGGGGGGGGGTGAAGTTCCCTCTGTCTTCTATTCAGCTGTTCAGTAAAAATGTATTGTTGGGCAAAAAAAATAAATGTGGTGGTGGTGGTATTTCTGGTGTGTGCAGGTTAGGGTTGTTTGTCTCTCTGTTTTGTTTCTGTTCTACTTAGAAAATTTATCAATTGCCATTTGTAACTTTTCCATTTGAAAATATAAGGCTGGTAAGTATTTTGAGGTTCCAAAACTTTTACTTCATTTGGTTTGAAATTACTATTTCATGGCGCAAGTATTACTAATATCTTTGGACTTTGTAACATTTCGTCGTAATCTCACAAAAACTGTGGTACGATAAATTCCACAAATTGTGGAACTTGTCTTTCCGCCGTTGGGTTGTCGATTTTCTATAACATACATTCTTCCTTTACAAAGTATATTTTCCGTAGGCGTTGAACAAAATAGAACTAAAAATCTTATTTAAGTATAGACTATTAATTGTGGACTAGTTTTAAAGGTAACTATCAAATAGAACCAAATTGATGATCTTGTTAGGTAGGAGGTTACTATTATAGTGAAATGACATAATTATCCAAATGACGATCTCTAATTACAATATTTAGTAATGGGCTAGTTATTTGTTTAAGAAAATAAACGACGACTACATGCCCATCAATATATCGATCCTTGCCTCTATCTTTACTTGTGTCCGATCATCAACCTCTAGTTTTTTAAGGATAAGAAGACCGAGAAGCAAACAATCTTATCTGACTGTCCATCACGTGAATAAAATCCTCAAATCAGACGAACCATCACCATCATCATCCACGCCACCGATCATCCGATGACAGTCATCAAGTATGCACTAGTCGTCTCCGAGGGTGAAAAATACCCCTAGTAGCTCCTCCGTCGAGATCCTCCAGTTGCCGTCTTGGCCGAACACAGTGAGGTGGCCGGAGGGTGGGGTAGACCAGTGGTGTTGGCTGGTGGCGGTGGCCGATGGCAAACTGCGCGCAACGGGGTCCGACGAGGTCGTTTGACAGTGTTGGCTGATGACTAGGGAGTCCTTGTGATGGTTATGAGGGGGTTTTATAAGTCTTTTTGGGGGAATACCAAAAGGAAGAATTATACCCTAGAATATATAAAAATATTTGTTTTACTTTGAGACATTACAAAGAAGTACAACAATGTGAGACATCTTGGGTCTGTCAGACAGAAAAATGAAGAAATAGATGATGATATATCCAATAGGAGATTCAATGAAGTGGAGAGGGGCCTTGGGAGTGCCATGTTATCGACGCATGCATGCCTTTAAGTCTTAAGGATAAATTTTACAAGACAACAATAAGATCTGCAATGTTATATAGTTTCGAATGTTGGTCCTTAAAGAGAGCTCAAGCTCATAAGATGAGCTTGACAAAGATGAAGATGTTGAGGTGGACATGTGTAAAAACTAGAAGGGATAGAGTTAGGAACGAGTTTATTAGAGAAGGGGTTGGAGTGGCACTAATTGATGACAATATAATATAAAGAACTGATTAAGATGGGTTGGACATGTATAATATAGACCAAAGATGACCCTGAAAAGAAGAGTGCCCTAGGTCAGTGTGGAAGGCTGAAGGACGAGAGAAAGAATTAAAATAACAATGATGGAAGTCGTTAGAAAAGACATGAAAAAACTTTCATTGACAATAAAAATAACCCTAAATAAAAATGCATGGCAAAGAATGATTCATAAAGCCGACCCAAAATACATGGGACATAGCTTGATGGTTATGGTAACCTTAATTCCAATTTTAATCTTGTCGGTGATTCAAATGCCTGGTTCGATGGACATGAGAAAAAAAAAGTAATCATGGACATTGATTTGGTACCTTGTGGCGCTGCCTTAACACGTGGTTATTTGTCCAAAATGATAAGTTTGCCACTTTCTAACATTACGCTACAGACAAGCAAGTTTGACCCACTCAATATTGCCATCAAATTGGCTTGAGTATGGTAAATGGCTTTCATGGCTAAACACAATGAACACGCACATGATTAAGTTCTATCAAAAACAAGAACATAGATACATGAGAGAGACTATAAGGGCCTCATAAAAATAAATTCTTGCCGAGTGAGCCCGTAAGGGCCTCATTGTGATGAGGAGGGCCTCGTTGTGGTGAGGAGACAAAAGATGGAAAGTAGGGTAGAAAATAGAAAGGGGTGAAGAATTTTAAAGTAAGTGTTCAGATCCTCTAGGTTGTGCCACATAGCATGAACGCCATCACAGTACTCTGTGCCGAGTGCACCATGTGGGTGAATAATAACTTAATATGGTATCAGAGCTCTTCTTTCTGGAGGTCATAGATTTAAGTTTCGTTACCTCCACTGGTTAATCACCCCATTTCGCTTTACTTCTCAGTCTTCTCCACATGCGGGCGAGAGCGACATATGTGTGTGTGTGTGTGTGTGTGTGTGTGAGAGAGAGAGAGAGAGAGAGAGAGAGAGAGAGAGAGAGAGAGAGAGAGAGAGAGAGAGAGAGAGAGAGGTGGCGGCGTCACTTGATATATATTGTTGGTCCATTCTATAATAGCGTAAGCTTTTAGATGAAATGGTAACTTAAGAATAACGTCATCAATGAGTGAATCACACTTAGCCTCGACTGCATACTTAACCTGGATGACATCATTACAATCCATCGACGTAGCACGCATCTGGTGGCTACCCATCGTAAGGACCCGTACCAAAAAAAAGAAAGATGATTTGGCAAAATTATTCATAAATTAACCTAAATTTTGGTTCTTGCAAGGGGCATAAATAAATAGGAATAAACACATCCTCCTAAACTTCAAAGGGATTGCACTCTCTCATGGGATTCTTAGGCTTACTTTTTAAAATTCCTATATAAAGAATGTATCTTTAGGTCAAAATTCATCCAAGAATTTACTCCATCTAGTTGATGAGATGGATAGGTTTTTGGTCCTGCTAGTTTCATCTAAATAGGTGTGCACTTTATATCACAATTTTATTTGCATTCTAAAGTGAACATGTGATTTACTTTGCACGCGACCTCAAAGCTAAATAACAAAATAAGGAATAAAGGAGACACATATGCTTGTTAAAACACACCATGGGAGCCCAACATCCAAACATGCCCTCAATTCTTTATTTTGTGGTTTTTTGGAAAAGATTTTATGCTGAATAACCATTTAAATTTTCAAAGAAATAGATTTTTTTTTTTGAGAAATCCCTCTCAGTGAATGAGGGGGGGTTTGGCCTAGACCCCAACCAGTATATTAAATTAACTAAAGATATTTACAAAAAAACTAAAAAAACAAAAAGAGAAATTAAATAGGTTCAATACAATCACACACACTATTCTTTAAAGGTTCAGCTAAAGGAGTGCTCCAGATCTCCAGCGTACTAATGATTCTACAAATCACCTTTGTTCTAGGGGTTGAATATTGCTAGAAGTCTCTTTTTTTGCGCTCTAATTAACCAGATGTTCCAAGTAGTGGCCATCACTAACCTTATTCGAAAAACAGGATCCTTGTTTTCAAAGAAATGGAACCTTATTGTGAGTTAATATGAAAAGTGATTGTTTGATTATGTGGAAATGGAATTTTGCGAAGCCCGAATTTCTATATATTTCCATTTATGTGTGCATTAGAGTTATTTCCATAAAAAAGTGAGAAATATAGACATCTCATATGTGTAGCTCTATATTATGAAATAAAAATAAAAATCATAATTAAGTACAAAAATGCACGTCCATAAAATTGGGATCTGAATTATCAAACAAGGAATTGGAGACTTGAAGCGGCTTCAAATGACACAACCTAAAGATAGATATAATTCCTCTCAACTGCACACAAAGGGCAGTTGTCATAACTAGGGCCCATCAGTCTGGCCCTTTGGAGAGGGTACCTTGCCCGCCCGGCACTCCAAGGGCTTGAGGCTTAGGCCAAACCTATTTTTCATAAGCCCTCCATGTTGAGGGCCAGACAAGAGTTGATCCCAGCCCCTACCCTTTGACAATCCTATGGGAAGCTTGCGGCTTGCGGGAAGGAAAGGGGAAGTGAGACCCAATAATGTGAGGTTAACTCCAATTCTGATATGAAGTTGTTCGGTGAGAGATGGTAGTATCTAAGACCAACTATTTAGTTTACCAATTAAGGTTCGATCAAGAAAAGTTTCTAATTTAGGCTGGACCTGATTGAAACTGATCTATCTAAAATAGGAATTATGCATATATCCATGATATCTTATTCGATTGCCCATAGAGTGTAGACATTATTTGTTGGGCTTGCTTTAATACCTATTTGTTGAACCTTAATAGACTTGACTGATAAATTCCTTATCTTAATGACCTATACATGGCCAATTGCTCGGCCCTGATCCGACCCGGCCCTTGAATGGCCGGGCTAGGGCTCATGTTTTCTAGACTTGAAGGGCTCATATCGGGCTAGGGTCTGCCTACAAGAACAAAGGGTCATGCCCGATTTGACCCTAGCCCTACATTTTGACAGGCCTGGTATGGGTGTTCCTATTTGCACCCACAAAATTACGAGGGCCCCAATCTCAACAATAAAACTAAATACCGAATAAGCCCCTTAAGCCTCCTAGGTTTATTAATAAGTGCACCGCCACCTCCCCCGCCACCGTTCAACCCATCGTCACGTCTGCCTCCTCCTCCTCCTCCTCCTTATGAAACCCTAAACTGCGAAAACCCAAATCCACCTTAGGCTAAGTGTTAGGCTTTCGAAGAGGAGGGAGGAGGAAGAAGAAGGGCTATCAAAATGGGGCCCTAATAAGAGCAATGTTATTCATATCGAAAACTTTTACATATGTTAGGAGATGACGGCTAGGGTTTGGAGAGGAATGGAATACTCTCTATTGAGGGACTCAAGCCCAATTATATATGTACATGTATGACCATACAACCCGACCCGACTGTACATGTAACCCAACCCATCTCTATACATTAACACTCCCCCTCAAACTCACGGTGGATCATGAAACCGAGAGTTTGCCGATAAAGTGCCAGAAGCGAGCAATCGTAAGGGGCTTCGTCAGAAAATCAGCAGTCTGCTCCAAAGACGGAAGATGAATGGCAAGGAGATGGTATGGTCGAGAAACTCTTGGCGAACGTAGTGACAATCAACCTCAATGTGTTTTGTTCGCTCGTCGGAAGACCGGGTTGCTAGCAATCTGAATAGTACTTCGGTTGTCACAAAAGAGAGGCGTGGGCCTGGGTATCACAACTCCCAAGTCGAGTAGAAGGCGGCGAAGCCAGGACAATCTCTGCGGTGGTGGAAGCCATAGCCCCTGTATTCGGCTTCGGTGCTGGAGCGAGCAACAGACTCCTGTTTCTTGCTACGCCCACGAAATAAGAGAATCACCAAGAAACACATAGTATCCTATAGTAGAGCGGCGAGTGGCTACATTGCCTGCCCAATCTGCATCAGAGTAGGCACGCAGCACCAATAGAGAGGTGAGGGAAACAGTAGTGAACGGGTGACGGTGCCTCGGAGGGTAGCGGATAATCCGAAGAACAGCTGCATAGTAAACTGAGCGTGTAGCCTGAACAAACTGACTGACAATGCCAACAGCATGGGCAATGTCTGGCCGGGTCATAGTGAGGTAGACGAGCATCCCCAACCAGCCTCTGGTAGCGGGATACATCCTGGAACGGCTCACCATCTGTAACTAGAAGCTTCAAATTAAGCTCCATGGGTGTGTCGGCAGTGCGAGAGTCAGTAAGAGCATCATCAGCAAAGATGTCGAAGATGTACTTTTGCTGAGAGACCAACAAACCACGGGCTGACCGGGCAATCTCGAGGACCAAAAAGTAGCGAAGAGAGCTCAGATCTTTCATCTCAAACTGACTCTGGAGGTGACGCTGAAGGGATGCTATGGTGGCACTGTCATCCCCGGTGATGATCAAATCATCCACATAGAGAAGAAGAACTGCAATACACTGACTGGAGGAGCAAGTGAACAGGACATAGTCGGAGTGACGCTCAACAAACCCGTGGCCAGGACTGCACTGCGGAATCGCTCCAAACCAGGGCACGAGGGGCCTACTTGAGCCCATAGATGGCTCGGCGCAAACGACACACGTGCCCTGGAGGAACTGAAACACCCGGAGGAGGAGCCATGTAGACTTCCTCGGAGAGGTCACCGTGGAGGAACGCATTGGTGACATCCATCTGATGGAGAGGCCACCCTCGAGCAGCTGCCACAGCTAAAAGGGTGCGCACAGTAGTCATCCGAGTAACTGGAGCAAACATCTCCTCGAAATCAATCCCCATAGTCCTGGGAGAAGCCACGAGCAACGAGGCGAGCCTTGTGCCGCTCAATGGATCCGTCAGGTCGAGTCTTGACCTTGAATATCCACTTGTAGCTAACAGGCACCACACCTGAGGGACAAGGCACCAAATCCCATGTCTGGGTCTGCTGAAAAGCCTCAAGCTCAACTGACATGGCCCTGCCGCCACTCTGGATGTAAAGCTGCCTCACGGTATGATTGGGGGCTCCCGGTGGGGTGTGTATAGCAGTAAGAAAAGCTTGATAAGATGGCGAATAGGAGGCAATGACAGAGTAGTCAGAGGAGTCAGGAGAGTCAGAGGAAAAGGTAGAGTAGCCAAACCTATCAGGAGAGTAGTAATATCTGTCTGGAGGGTGATGTTCGCCGCGCTGGGTAGCACCGAACAGGAGCAGGATCCACGACCGGGGGGAGGAGGGGGCAGCAGCATCAGGCGAGGGAGTACCAGTGTGAACTGACTCTGGAGAAGGAGCTGCAGACCAATGAACATAGACACGAGTAAACAGGTGGTGGTGGAGGCAGCGAGGAAGACGGAGGAGGGGTGGTGGTTGGTGGGTGGTGGAGGAGGAGGTGCAGGGAAGATGGAGTGGAGTAGGCATGGATGGGACAACAGAAAACGGGAGTAGAACGGGATGTGGAGATGTGATGAAGGCGAAGAGGGTGACGCAGGAGGCAAGGAAAGATCCCGAGACTCAGGGGAAAAGTACAGGACATCCTCAACAAAGGAAACGTGACGGGAGACATGGATCCGACGAGCCAAGGGATCGTAACAAACGATACCCCTTGTGCTCCCGACTGTGCCCCAAGTGAATACACCTAACAGACCTCACAGAGAGTTTGGTGTGCTCATGGGGAGGAAGATGAACGAAGCACGTGCAGCAAAACATGTGAACAAGAGAGTAGTCAGGTGGGCTAGAGTGGAGGCGCTCATATGGGGTGGCACCGGACAGAGCAGATGACAGAGTGATATTAATGAGGTGGACAGCCATCATGACAGCTTCAGCCCAGTAGGAGTGAGGAACAGACGCAGAGAGAAACAAGGCTTATGCAGTCTCAAGGACATGACGATGCTTGCGTT
This sequence comes from Chamaelirium japonicum, assembly GCA_947650365.1. Lineage (NCBI taxonomy): Eukaryota > Viridiplantae > Streptophyta > Magnoliopsida > Liliales > Melanthiaceae > Chamaelirium > Chamaelirium japonicum. The sequence goes on along the minus strand of OX393551.1, from coordinate 53,388,170 downwards.
CGGCAACGTCGTTCTGCTCATGAGTGTGAGGACATGACTGCTGGTGAAGAGTGCCGTGAGACTGAAGAATTCTCACGCATCTCAGAGGAGAGATACTCCTTAGCACAATCAGACCGAAAAGTCTTGATGCGCCGACCAAGCTGGTATGGTACGGATTTAGAATCTAGACATGATTAGTTAAACGGGTCGGGTCCATGTCAAAGGTTTTGGACACGACCCGAAACTAGACACGACACGACCGTTGACACCCCTAATGCCAAACCCCCCCCCCCTCTCTTAATTTCCGTTGGAGATGCTCTTAGGGGGTGTTTGACATGCTGAACAGCTATTCCATTTAAATCCCATCCAACAGAGGCCATTCTTATCAATTGCAATTTCTAGTGTAAATTGAGGGTTCAATGTTCCTGTTGGTAGAGAAACGCACGGAACAAAAAAGCTTGTTCCCAAATTTTCATTCTCACGGCGCAAAACTAGCTTTTAGTAATAGAAACGGGTGGTTCCGAATTGATGCCAAATAGGGCTGGCAATTTCGGACCCGACACGAAGTTAACAGGACTGGGTCAAGGCTAAACGGGGTTCGGGTCATAAACGGTCGACACAATATACCCGTTAATAAACGGGTCGGGTCCGGGTTTAGGGTCTGGACACGGTAGACCTGGGAAGACCCGTTTAAAATTCAACGGGTCGTGTTGGGTCGGGTCGGGTCTACCGCAATCCGATATTGTAATATATATAGTCCTAGTGGGTCTATCGGGTCGAGTCGGATTGGGTCTGATCGGGGTTAAATGAATAGACCCCGTGTGGTAAACGGGTCTATCAGGTCTACCCGTTTATTAGCGGGTCGGGTACGGATTTAGGATCTAGACATGATTAGTTAAACGGGTCGGGTCCCGGGTCAAAGGTTTTGGACACGACCCGAAACGAGACACGACACGAACCCGACACGATACGACCGTTGACCCCCCCCCCCCCCCCCCCCCCCCCCTCTTCTTAATTTCCGTTGCAATTTGCCAATATCTAATGATATCTTCTAGTGTTCCGCTGAATCTCTTAGACGGTACAAGAGTCCTACCGAATCTACAAGTGCAGGGATAATAATAACCAGCCAAATGCATGCAAGTAGGGTGAAAATATAACGGCTATCCAGTTCCGGCGGTGAACAGAAATACTTTTTGAATATTTGAATCGCGCTCAACATGTAGCAGTCGCCTCCTAACGGCTCCAAAGTCCAAACCTCAACACCAACTGTCAGGGCACGACAGCGAAAGAGGGGAAAGATAAAAAAATTTAGGTTTTTCCTCTGTCCGACCTCTCCGTCGATTCCACGATTTTAGATTCAGGCCTGGGTTTGATCATTTCTTCAACAAAATCTCACTTTTTTTTTAATTTAATATTCGTTTTTGTATCTCTTGCTTGTTGTTTCAATCTCAGTTTAGGTTTTTGATTTTTTTGATTTTTTTTTCATAAAATGTAAGCATCGCTGCGGATTTCTGTAATTATTTGGACTGTTGTGTGCTTGATTCTTTACTTCTAGGGCTTGTAGAGAAGCTTCTCCGGCGACTCCGGTGATCATGTCTGTCACCCCCAATCGAAGATTAGGGTTTTCGTGCCTCCTTCTCCAGCTCCCTTCCTGACTCCCCGCTCCGAGAAGCGGCCGTCCGACCTGAGGTGGGCTGATGGGAGCTCCACCTCGAGCCGCCATGAAAGGGATCGAGAGGTCAACATTCAAGTGATACTCAGATGCAGGTGGGGTTTCAGTTACTTATATGCCAATTTCCACTTCTTTAGTTTCTCCATCTTTCCCCATTTCCTATAATTAGTTAGGGTTTCAGTTACCGATAATTAGTTGGGGAACCAAGGAAGATTACTCCATGGCGATGTCATTGGTATTGGTTCTTGGTTTTCATATCTGTGAGAGATTGCAGCATGCATTAGTTGCGGAATTGAAAGGAACCAACTTCTTGCAAAAATCACTTTAAAGGGCTTATTTATGATATTGGGGTGAACTTTATAAGAATAGTATGGAATTATTTGCAGAACTAATTAGTTCTTAACATCTCTCGTGGTTGTTGGTGTTGGGGTTTAGTCCCACATCTGCTGGGCATGGGCAATGGGGGGAACAATCATCTTCATTTACCCTCTAGTGGACCTCCCCTTACGACCCGGGTTTTGGGCCGTGAGGGTATCTTCAAATGGTACCAGAGCCTAGGTTGGCCCAGGCCCATGCCAATTTGGTGGAGTTGGGGGTGTGTTTGCCTCTGCACCCGGTCCTTTTTGCGGCGCTCGTGCCTCCCCAGCGCCATATTAGTCCCTCGAACTCACGCGAGGAGGGGGAGTTGGCTTTGCCACAGGTCTGAGTGGGAGGGGGAGATTTGTTGGGATTTAGTCCTGCATTGGCTGGGGGATGGGAAAGGATCGTCTTCATATACCCTCTTGTGGACCACCCCTTATGACTTGGGTTTTGGTTATTGGTTTTCATATCTTGGAACAATTATGGATTTCAGCTTGCTGTATATAGACATAATTGAAAGAAACCAACTTCCTGAACAAGGGGAAGGAGTTCTAAAGACCTATATTATGATTTTGGGTAGGATTCAATGTTCATGTCCTTGTAGGACATATTGTTGTTTTTTGGGATTTAGTCATTTGGTGCCCGCTTAACAGGCCCTTGAATGATGAAGAACGAAAGCTCAACCTTCAAAAAGTAATATCATGCAATGAACAGAGGAAGGAAGTCACTATTTTGCAGAGTACATTGAGCCGGCAAGTGGACAAGACATTTACCTTTGATAAGGTATGGCACTGCTCTTTAGCCTGAACTTCGTTGCGTATTATTTCCCAATTTTGATTTCATCGTACTTTTATTTTCCTTTCTAAATGAACATTTTGACAGGTATTTGGGCCTAAATCACAACAAAGGTCAATATACGACCATGCCATCTCACCTTTTGTCAACGATGTCCTCGAAGGTTTCAATTGCACTGTCTTTGCGTATGGGCAAACAGGCACAGGAAAAACATACACAATGGAGGGAGGAGGATTAAAGTCTAAGGTACACACTGTGTTTGTTTGAATTCTAGTTTGGAGATTTGTCATTCACTCTAGTGTGGAGATTTGTCACTTGGTAACTAAGGACCATCTACATTCGTTCCAGGGCGGAGATTTGTCTGCTGATGCCGGTGTAATTCCGAGAGCCGTCCGCCATATCTTTGATACATTAGAAGCAAAAAAGGCTGATTATAGCATGAAAGTGACTTTCTTGGAGCTATACAATGAAGAGATAACTGATCTGTTAGCTCCTGAGGATCATGCTAGATATATGGATGATAAACAAAGGAGACCAATATCTCTTATGGAAGATGGGAAGGGTGGTGCGGTTATAAGAGGTCTTGAAGAAGAGGTGGTTTACAGTGCTAACGACATATACAGTCTACTAGAACGTGGGTCAGCCAAGAGACGCACTGCAGATACTTTGTTAAACAAGCACAGCAGGTAATTTTTATATCGTGACAAGAGTTTTAAATCGGAAAGATCAATTTTTAATTATCAATAAGCGGCGATTTGTCTGTGCAGCCGATCTCATTCTATCTTTTCTATAACAATCCATGTGAAAGAAGCAACGTTGGCAAATGAAGAGCTCATAAAATGTGGCAGGCTGAACCTTGTAGACTTGGCTGGCTCAGAGAATATATCTCGATCTGGTGCAAGAGAGGTATCAACTTACCATGTAACAAATATCTTTTGACATTGACAATTCATTTTTTGACAAACCGTTTTACACCTCATCCAATCGTTGGATAGAGGTTTCGGAATTTGCTGATTTTTTATGGGCGTGATATGATCATCCTCACAAAAAATCAGTAAATTCTGAAACCATGCATTTTTTTAATTTTGCTTGGTCACTCTTTACCAAGAAACAAAATGTCTGATACGGAGAGGAAATGATAATGTATTCGTTAAAATAAATGTCTTCTTGTAAGATAACACTGGTTACACTGCAACTTTTTTTTTTCTTTCTAAAGCCTAATTGTTTTTCTATTATGCGATAAATACTTCAAATTCTCCTTCTTACTAAAGACACTATATCCAAGAAGTGTAGGTGCTGATTTTTTGTGTCTTGTGCAGTTTTAATACCTGTGGAATTTGTATCTTGTTTGAATGCATGCGGCATGCCCAATGATTTTGGAATAAAATTATTACATTTTGTCTAGTAGCTACTACTTTGTTGCAAATATATGACAAGCTTATCTCTTTTAGTAAGACATTTTTAGTTGTAAATGAATATCTAAAGGATTCCTAGATTTTTTCGTGTGAACCTGCGACACATTATTTCATATTTTAACCCCAAAACTCCTTCAACTGTAAAAGTATAATCTCTCTCTCTCTCTCTCTCTCTCTCTCTCTCTCTCTCTCTCTCCCCCGTCTCTCCTTAAATACTACCATCATTTGTATAAGTTCAAGCTCAGGTAAAACTTCCAAAATTTATAGAGCAAATATTAAATCCTTTCTTTTCAAGATAGCATTTAATGAATTTATCTTCTTTAACTTGTAGTTGGTGTAGGAGAGAATGGACTTGGGTGGTTTGGGAATTTCATTTAGATGGGACTTCGGGAAATTCTAGAATTTTGGAGCAAGATCAAATCCGAGTTTGATATGAAATTATATTTTGAAGTCGTCTATGGTTCTTGAATTGAAACTTATAAGGTATCTGATACCAAGAATATTTGCATCTAAAATGGTTTTAAAACATTTTGAGGATTTGTAGAGAAAACGTTAAAATATGGGCTTGCCGGAGTAAAAATATATAGTAGAGATTCTTAGCTTTCGATGGATTAATTGTGGCTTTGAAGTAGATCTAGACTTATAGCTAAAAGTTGAAACTAGAAGACAATCCACACTTGATCTGGGAGAATTATCGAAAATGTATAATGTTAAATATAAGATGCAAATTCGGAAATAACAACACTTAACAATGAATAAAAGAGAAGGAATCTCACACCTTAACTGTCATATGTATAGCCACATATCCTTCCTTTGTATGTAAGCCTCAGATGAGGATACTATATAGGTTGGCCCATTGGTCCTAATGAGAAGTGATTCCTTCTTCACCAAAATCCTAGCCTTCTTTCTCTCTTTCTGTCTACGTCCTAGGATTATTGGTGACATGATATTAGAGCCCTCGATCCTTCCATCTTCTTCTCTTCCCTCTGAGATCGGCTTCTCGTGCCAATGAGACTGTCGTCGCCTCTCTTTTCCTCACAACAACCTCTCGCAGCTCACCCAGCTTTGCCTCTTCTCACCGATTGAGGATCCTGTAGGCCTCGTTACACGGTGACCACATCGTGTTTTACCCTCCGACCTATGCATCTCTCTCCTCTGATTGAAGGCCAGAGCCTCTCCTCTCTTTCTTTAATCGAAGCCAACGGCCAATCGCCTCCTCTTCTTCCTTCTAATCGGAGCCTAGTCGGTGCTTCTCTAATCTCATCTCTAGCGAGCTGCATCTGGTTGACCCTGACATCGTCGTCATGCATTTGAGCACCGAATCACTTCGGACCGTGCATGATCAGGGATCTTGCCTCGGCGAGCCCTGGCCTTGACCTCCGACGCTTCTATATCTCCGATTGTGCAAAATACCTTTGGTGGGGTCTATAGCCTTTTTATATAAATACATAACTACAGTTGCTATGGACCTCTTGCTTGTGTAGAAAAATATCCGGGTCGTCTTTATTGCACAAAACAAGATTACAGATGCCGGGACCCGGGGACTCTGGGGTGGTGAGCCGGGTGCAGCGAATATTGATCAGGAGCTTGTGGGAGAGATCCTCTAGAGGGTCCCTTTGATCCGCATCTCCACGTGGTATTCGTGCGATGGCTCTGAAGGGGTTGCCCAGGGGGAGGGTTTCTCGAGAGGCTAAGGAGTGTCCGTCGTTGCTTTTGTCCCTTCCTTGCTTCGTGCTTTCTCGGCTAGGGGTCTTCAGCTTCGTTCCTCGGTCTTCGTGTCTTCCTCGATCCTTGCTAGACGTTGGCGTCCTTGATCGTCGGTTCGTGGTGTCGATCGTGCTTTTGGCGTCGGCTTTGGCTTTGGCGTGGCTCTGACTTTTGCTTTGCTTTGGCGCTTGCACTTAAACGTAGACGGGGGGAGACTTGTGATGCTTTCGTTCTTCCGGGCTTCGCGTCGTATCGACTAGAACGTGCGGTGCTTTGCTCGTGACCGGCGTAGTTGCTTGGCTTTGGTACTTGCGTTGCTCTGGCGCGGGCTTTACCGGGGCTTTTGCTTTGGCTTCTTGCGTTGACTCGATCTTCTCCTCAAACGGCGGGGGCTACCTCTTCAAGGCTTCTGGCTTCCTCGACGGTTTAGGCGTCGGCTCGACTTCTCTTCTTCTCCGGGCTTCTTTGGCGTGATCAGAGTCGAAGGATTCCTTTGAGGACGGCGAAGGTGGCACCGATCTCCATGCGACGGTTGTAGCATCAGCTTTGCTTTGTAGACGACGGGTGTAGCGACGACTTTGCTTCTCTTCTTCTCCGGGCTTCTTTGGCGTGCGAGGATTGTAGCGTCGGCTTTGCTTTGAAGACGACGGGTGTAGCGACGCTTCGGGTGTTCCTCTCCAAGCTTTCTTCTTCGTGGATGGAGCGGGCGCTTGTCGAAGGCGACGTAGTGATGACGCTTCGGTCTTCGTCTCCAGGCTTTTGGGCTTGATCGGAGTTGAAGGCTTGTTGGAACCGACGGGGTAGTGTCGCTCCGATCTTCTTCTCCGGCCTTTGCTTCTGGCTTCTTCGGAGTCGAAGGGTTCTTCTTTTCCGAGCTTTTTTCTTCGTGCACGGAGTCGAAGGCTTGATCTTCTTGTGCAAGGGTCTTCACTTTGATGAGGGCTTTCAATAGACTAAGCCGGTCCCAAAGGGATAGGCTTGTCGGTACCTCGTGAAGCCTTGGGTCGATGAAAAGCGCGTCTCCTCTTCTGTAGAGCTCCTTCGTCTTGTCTTCGTCTTCGACCTTTTGAGCCTTCCCCCTCCCCCTTTATTTATAGGTGAAGGAGGGGAGGGGAGAGATATAGGAAGATTTATTTGAATCCCTTTAATATCTCTCCCATAACTACCTAGGATTTATTCATCCATTGATGAGGGGAATAAGCCCCTTTATTTGCTTTCCTTTTCTGGCGGAGTAGTTATGTCTCAATTCTTTTTGAATTTATTTTGAATCTTGCACATAAAGTCGATGGTGACCCGGCTTCGTTTCTTGTTCGTCGGATCGAAGGATCGGCGCAGATCCACACTTATGACGTCATACGCAACCTCCCCCCGTGCATGGCGGTATTTGTTTCCTTTTTCTTCTTTTCTGTCCTTTTCTTTTCTTTCCTTTCTTTTCTTTCTTTCTTCCTTTTCCTTCTTTTCTTTTCTTTTCCTTCTTTTCTTGCATGGCCGGCCACCCCCCCTAAGGGGTTCGGATTTCTATAGGGGGGCCAGGTGGGCCGGGATGGGCCCAGCCGGCCTTTTGTTTGGTGCGGGTCGGGTCCGGCCGGTTTGCAAGAATGGCCTGAGGGGCTATATTATCACCAGCTGTAGTAGTAACCCCAACACCCGGGATCAGTCGGGTTTGTTTCCGAGTCGGTGCATGCGAGTTGGGTCCAGGTCCAAGTGTGTGTCGGGTTTGCCTCCGCATTGGTGCATGCAAGTCAGGTCCAGGTCCAAGTGTGTGTCGGGTTTGCCTCCGCATTGGTGCATGCAAGTCGGGTCCGGGCCCGAGTGCGTGTCGGGTTTGCCTCCGCATTGGTGCATGCAAGTCGGGTCCGGGTCCGAGTGCGTGTCGGGTTTGCCTCCGAATTAGCGCATGCGAGTCGGATTAGGGTTAGGCACAATTTGTGTGTCTACACCTCTCATAGAGTATATGAATATAATTCATCTAGAAACAATGTTAAATCATGAAACAATAAATTTAAATGCCTCTAATATTAACAAGAAGAAAGTGTTGGAATTTATGAGGTTTTGAAACCGTATAAACTGGAATGCCTATTGACTAGGGTGCAGGTCAAATAAATGGCAATAAGGCTGTGTGAATTAATTCTTTCACTTGTCTCGTCTTTTTGCTTCTAAATGAGAAGATTTTGGATTGCTTCTAAATAATTGTTTTTTACCATTCACTTTTAGCTAAAACTAACAAGTTGAGAAACGAACATAGGGTAGAGCAAGGGAAGCAGGAGAGATGAACAAGAGTTTACTAACCCTTGGTCGTGTCATAACTGCACTGGTGGAGCATTCTGGTCATATTCCTTACAGGTCGGTACATATTGTCTCTAAAGCTTCTTTGTAATCCATTGCAGTTCCATTGTTATTTTGGATTCGATGTGGATTGTTTGAATGTTGCCACCTTTGAGTTTGAGCAGGGATAGTAAGCTGACAAGATTATTAAGAGAATCCCTGGGGGGTAAAGCAAAAACCTGCATAATAGCAACAGTATCTCCATCTGTTCACTGTTTAGAAGAAACTCTAAGCACACTTGACTATGCATCTCGGGCGAAGAGCATCAAAAACAAGCCAGAGGTTTGATAATTCTACGGCTTCACATGAGTTGTTCTTCTTTACTTTTACTAAAAGAATTAAGTACACCATCTTCAGGCAAACCAGAAATTTTCCAAGTCTGTGCTTCTCAAGGATCTGTACTTGGAGATTGAAAGGATGAAACAAGGTTTGCCAATATCTTTCTGCTGTCATACATAACTTCATTGTAATATATAATAGGATAACATACATACCCTTATCGATAACAATCAGATGTAAGAGCTGCAAGAGAAAAGAATGGTGTTTACATTCCCCATGAAAGGTTTGCACACGATGAGGCAGAAAAGAAGGTCTTGATTTTTTCATTAAGGCTTTTATCTCGAAAATTCTCCCTGTCTTTCTTTATCAATAATTGTCAACTATTTTGTTGCTTATCATTGTAAACACTTGGTCGGTCAGGTGATGATTGAAAAGATAGAGCACTTGGAGTTTGATGTGGACCTCAAGAAAAAGGTTTTGCTCTAATTCGATCATCCTGTCCTTTGTATCATTTTGTATGCATATGTATGGATCAGTATGTTCTGTTTGATAGGAAGAAAATAAACTTAAAGAGCTATACAATGCTGAGCATGAACGGAACTTGGATTTGGAAAGCGAGATTAAAAAATGCAAGGTAAAATAATCCATTTATTGTATGAGCAACTTCTTCAATAACATGCATATTACTTTTGTGCTTAGAGTTTTGTTTTTTAGGCAAGTCTAGAGAACAGCAAGAGGGCTTTCCTAGATCTTCAAGAAGATCACACTAGAGCCAACCTGATGTTAAAAGAAAAGGAGTTCATCATTTCAAATTTACTACAGTCGGGTAAGCTAGCTAGAACAACCAAATCATTTTGATAGATGGATCTGTATTTAGGTGACACTTTAAAATTCAATAGAGCATGCTATTCTTGAACGGGCAAAGGAGCTGCATAATAGCTTGGAAACTGCATCAGAAGATGTGTCAATGCTCTTGGCTACAGTAGGTATGCTACAGCAATACAGTTCCATCTGCTTAATAAAAAATAAGTTCAGCATTGAATAACCTGATTAATAATGTTGAATTCTACAGAGACGCAAACAAAGATCGAAACAAAAAATCAGGGGTTGATCCTGAGTTTTGGCTCTCAGCTTGATATGAGCCTAAAAGACTTACATAAGATGGTGATTGGATCTGTTTGTCAACAGCACCAAGGAATAAGGTCCACTGAAGAGCATATCAGTTCATTCATTGCAACGAAATGTGAGGTAAAACGCGAAAAAAATTGGAGTTGTATATTAGAACTTCTATGGGTTCTTAATAGGGCAAATTACAAAAACCACCCTTGAACTATACACCTCATTTCATATTGGTCCCTCAACTCTTTTTTTTTGAATAGTTTGAACCCTGAACTATGCTCCGCTTGCATTAGCGCCCTCCGTCAACTTCTATTCCAAAAATTCCCTTGACCTAGTAAGCATAAGTTACATATTTTAACAAAAAATTGAGTCTTATTGGAAATTGATAAGGGTATTTTCGGGACAAAAATCGAGGGAGGGTGCGAAATGTAGACGGGGCATAGTCTAGGTTCAAATTGTTCAAGAAAAAATTTGAGGGACCAATATGAAATGGGTGTATAGTATAAGGGAGACTTTTGTAATATACCCTTCTTAATATTCTTTTGGATATAGGTGTATTCAGGTTTGTTAGTTGCGGTTTATGTGATATGGCTTGGTTGTTGTTACTGTTCTCAGGCAGCCAAGTGTTTGGAGTTGAGGATTGAGAAACTTAAGGAGATGTACTCTTTAGGAGTTCTCGACATGAAGGAGCTTGCTAGTGCACTACAAAAGAAAGCCTTCTCAAACCTAGAGGAGATGAAGTTAACAATATCTGCTCAGGCAATCGCTGTTGAGAATGTACGAGTTGCAAATAGAGATAATATAATATCTTCAAAAGTATTGCTGCTGATACTATAAAATAACCGACTCGAATTGTGTTTTGTACCGATTTCAGTTTCTGGCCGTTGCAGTTTCAGAGGCCGAGCAGGTTTTGGATGATACCCGGAGATCCCTTTCTGAACACAACGAGCTACTCGCCTTTTCAGCCGAACAACAAGAGGCGGTATGTTACTCTTTTAAGTTTTAAGTCCATAATTTGCTATATTATTCAGTTTTAGCCATTGGTTTTTCTTAACATGAAGTTTTGATTTGTAAGCTGTGGACTAATCGTAAAGATTTTGGGAGATCCTCTCAGGGACTGCAAAGGAGTCTTGTTTCAACACAAGTTATCTCAAAGAAAACAATTGATTTCTTCAATGACCTACAAAGCTGGGCCTCTAAGCTTATGACACTTGTTGAAGAAAATCAAATGGAAAGGTCGCACCATTTGGCAGAGTTTGAGAACACATTCAAGGTTAAACCTTCTTATATACAATGAATATAGCCTCCTTACATGCACGAGTCAATGACGAGTTCTATTTTGCTCTTTCAGGAATTATCTGCTAAAGAGGAGAAGGCGGCCCTTGAAAAGATCGCTGGGATACTAACAAACTTAACGACCACGAAATCAAACATGGTCAGTGGATCTTTCGATTGCCCTCAAACCATTAGGGGCCTTGTTCTGAGCAAAGTAAACAAAAACTTCACATTGGATCTCTCACTTCTTTCATGATAACCAGGTCTCGGAGGCCTTTGAGAAAGTGAATGGCATGGGCCTTGAAGCGAAGAATATATTGCAACTTGAGATGTCTCACATGCAACATGTATCGGGTGGTGCTAAAACGGAGTGGGTTGCATATGTAGAGAAGGTAGAAAGGCAGCTCCAGGAGGATGCATTTTCGACTTCTGAAACCAGGGTTACAATGGAAGAAACCCTCCAGTGTTGGTATGCTTCTAATCTTTACTATGTAAAAAGAGAGGCTCTTGTGAAACTAATACTAGCTATTATCCTTGAATAATTAAGTAGCTAGACTAGCAGTATGGTGTTTCAGTCTTTTTCATTGCAATTAATTTCTAATACACATAGTTCTCCCTTTTTTAAAGTTTAATATCTGTATTTGTTACTTCTATGCAGCTTGAAGAAGGTGGACCAGTCTTTGCAGCACTGGGTGAATGCTCAGTTATCAATAGATCAACTTAATAAGGATCATGCTGTAGAAAATGAGTCATCCACAGAGTATGTTCTATTTATTTACACTTCAGCGATGCTGTTGGATTTTTTGTCAACACTGACTATTATTGGTTTTTATTTCAAAGAACAAGGAATCAAGAAAACAACAATATTCTTGAAGAATTCATGTCGGCATCTTTGTGTAGCGATGTAGAATTTGATAGAGGAACCTGTGATCTCCAGACTGCGGCAAACAGTAAGCACATTTCTTTGGTATGGGTTTTTTTCATGTCAAAACTCATGCTTTTCGCATCTTATGCAGTAACCCGTTTGTTCTCAGATTCAATTCACTCGACCATGAAGCGAGAAAGGAAATGGATTCAATGTCAGCCGTGTCCTTCGATCGTTTGAAAGCATTACAGGACAACCACACTGAGTGCATAAAGGATATCAGAAATTTGGTGGACAAGTGCCTTGTAAAGGAGTACAAGGTATTCCTTTGGCTCCTTTCTCAGTTAAAACTAAAATTCGCTGTCAAAGAACAACAACAAGGATCATTCTCGACTTTCTGAATTCTTGGAATAACAATTAATTTCTGCTGAGAGAGCGACAGAGTGTTTTTTAAACAACTGAAGCGCATTTGGACTACTTGAATTAGATTTTCTTGTTTAAAAGTACTTTGAGAAATTTTCTTTGCACTTCTGATTATAATTGGTCACTGAACAGGTTGATCATTCGACTAGAACACCACCGAGGAAGCAAACCATCGATGTTCCAAGCTTCGCGTCCATTGAAGCACTGAAGTCACCGACCATTGTTGACCTGGTCGCAGGCATGAAATCAGAGAACAGATCAAGAGGGGAGGAGGCAGAAGGGAAGCAGCAGTCCCTGGTGGCACAAACCACAAGAAGTCCGCTAACCCCCGTCAATCGGTACAAACTATAATGCTATATGGGATGAGTTCACCGATTTGATCGTATCATCGTCAACCTGAGGGCGGTTGGATTTAACATTTAGCCACCTTTTGGGTGCCTTGACAATGGGGGAATAAGTGACAGTTGGCAACAAACTACTATTGTTGTATATTTTACCTGCAATCTTATAATTGAACCACTAGATCGCGTGTTAACTATAATTAAGTGATCATGGTGTGGTGATTGTTTTCTTGTAATTTCTCGACAAGTGTTGTAATCGAATAGTTCAACTGTAATGCATGTGCATGTGTTTTCACAAAGCAAAAGATCGCAATATGGTTAGAGATCGTGTGTTGCAAAGGTTCAAATCGTGTGTGGCTAAGGTTCCAATTCATTCCATGTACTATTTTTTGACTATGCTGGAAAAAAAAAGGGGTTATTTTGACTTTGCCCCCCAACTTTTGCCTTGAGTTAGACTTTACCCCCCAAAACTAACTGTTCCGTCAGCTCAACATCTAAGAGAGAGGGTGAGCGGACGGAAAGAAATAATGTTTTGCGGGGGTGAGCTGACGGAAGAGTTAGTTTTGGGGGGGGGGTGGGGGGGGGTGGTTAAAGTCTAATTAATGAAAAATGGGGGATTAAGTCAAATTCAAGGCATAGTTTGGGGGGCAAAGTCAAAATAACCCAAAAAAAAAGATAAAAAATATAAGAGAAACAATTAGAAATATAAATAATTGTATTTCAAACAAGAGCATGCCTCTTTTATATACATAGAGAAGTTGTATTTTTTTTACATCATATAGTTGTCAAAGAGGGGGTCTGGTTTAATGAGAAGGTGACTTTGCATTTCTTAGATTTTGGACTGTTTTGAGGGTATAGTGGAGGCTCTGAACTTTTTTTTTTTTTCTTTATCTTTATAGGATGGGCCTACTTATGGCTCAAGAAATATCTAAGGCAACCCAAACTTAAATTTGAAAAAATATCGAGCGTGTCCCTGTTTCAGCTCTGCTATTTTTCTGATGGCAGTCTGTCAGCTCGTCATTGCCCATTTGGAGGCCGTGTCCGCCTCCGCCGCTAGCAAGTAGCAACCACACCCCCTCCTCCTCTTCTTTCTCCTCCCTCCCTCCTTTCTTTTTCCTTCTCCGGTGGGTTACCAGTTGTGTGTACCCTGACGAACTTACCGGGGGCCGTAACTTCGTCACGGGTTGGCCACGCGCGAAGCGGAGAAGAAGGTGAGGCGAAGTTACCGGGAGCCACAAACTCGTCGCGGGTAGGTTGCGCACTAAAATGAAGAAGAGTGAACTTACCTACCGGGGGTCGTAACTTCGTCACGGGTCGGCCACGCGCGAAGTGGAGAAGAGGAGCGAACTTACCTACCGGAGGCCGTAACTTCGTCACGGGTTCGGCCACGCGCGAAGTGGAGAAGAAGAGCGAACTTACTTAATGGGAGCTGCAAACTCGTCGCAGGTAGGTCGCGCACTAAAATGGAGGCAGGGGGGGGGGGGGGGGGGGGGGCACAGGGTCGGCCGCGCGTTAAGTGGGAGGGGGGGAGTCCCCCCCCCCCCCAAGGGGTGGCCGGCCGCACATTAAGTGGGAGAGGGGGAGTCCAAAACCTCCAAACGTCTGTGGGATAGTCTTCGAGACTTCCTACTAGAGACTTGGAACCCCCCCCCCCCCCCCCCAAGGAGGTCGGTCGCGCAATATAATGGGAGGGGGGGAGTACAACTCCCCCCCAAAGGGTGGTCGACCGCGCATCAGAACAAGAAAGGGGGAGGGTCCAAGTCCCCAACCCCCCTAGGGCCGGCCGCGCATTAAAGCAAGGAGGAGGGAGTCCAAGTTCCAACCCCCCACCCCCAATTGCGGTCGGCCATGCATTAAAGAGAAGTGAAGGGCGACGGTTGAACCAGGAGATCTCAGGGCGTTACAACGATTACGGGGTGCAGCCCACACTCCTGAGATTCCCGGCCGAAGTTATCGGGTGACGAGCGCGCGCCACGTACCCACCACACCGACAGTTGAGCACTTTGCGGAGGCACGTAGTCAATTTGTCTCGCACAGAGTGCACGCCAACCGTTAGCCCGGGGCTATAAAGGGGGACCTACCCCTTCAGCAGAAAGGATCGAATTCTGGCAGAGGTGCTGCCCGATTCTTTTCGGATTTTGCGGAGCTAGAGAGACCGAGATTGCAGAGGTCGGTATCTCAACCGAGATTGCAGTGGTCGATATCTTGACCGAAGTTGCAGAGATCGGTATCTTGAGTGAAACTGCAGAGGTCGATATCTTGGGTGACCGATCCTCAGGGTGTAATTGGGGTTAATGTGAGAGATTGTAACCATTACAGTTGTGTTAGTGCATTCTCGCCTCACCCGTGGTTTTTTCCCCTTCGACGTTGAGAATGTGTTTTTTCACGTAAATCCGGTTTTCTTTGTTTATTGGCTTGTTAGATTGTGCTTGCCATCCGAACCGCCCGGTTCAAGTAAAAACCCCCACACTAGTGATGGCGTGCACGCGGGTAGCATAGGCAAAAGGAGGGGGTGCCCTTGTTGATGGTGACTACCTTTGGCTAAAGAGAGGGTTGTTTGCATAAGTTGTTTTTACCCCAAACATGATGCTAGTTTCTAGACAGACCTAAAATCAATTCCTCGCTCTTGTGCCTTGTTTACACGTGTGAATCTTGGCTGCGATGTCATGTTCATGAGATTATGAAATTAATAAAATAGCTACTATTGTTGCCTCTCCGGACTCTTTTGAGCCCTTGCTCTAGCACCCGGCCTGTCTTATGTCTAGGGGATGGACTTTGGCGGGTTGAAGGGTCTACCCATGCCCAACCCGACCTATATGTGGGTGCAAAAATTGTACCGGACCAGATCAGAGCAGCATGGGCCCGCGCAACGGCCCAAATGGGTAAGCCCGCCTGGGCTCACATGGGCCCACTCTACGAGGCTCGCAGATCAAGCCCTACCCCTTATTGGGCCCGAACAACGGCCCAATAAGGGCCCAGCAAGGAGGCCCAGAACCAGTGCCACGTCATCAGCGCCACGTCATCACTGCCATATCGGGCACGTACCCTACGCTATAAAAGGACCCCCCAAGGCATCCCAGGAAGGGGGTTTGGTCATTCAATCAGAGGAGGAGGATTCCAGAGCAAGTGCTAGAGCTCAATTCTCTCCTTTTTGTACTCTTCTAGTTGCTCCGTGCAACCCCACTGTACGAAGCTTCTCTTGGCCTGTCAAGAGAACGCTCACCCCTCATTTTACTCAAATTATAGTGAAGATCAGGTGGCACCTCTCGCCCGGAGACGTAGGTCGTAAGGCCGAACTCCGTCACCAATCCTTGTGTCATCGCTCTTTATTCTCTCTATCTATTCTCCCATCTCTTTAACTCTACAAACCATCCACATTCAATCAAGGCTGTGGGGCGGGGTTCCCGATCAAGGCGGCTCGGAAATTTCCCCCCACAATCTTTGGCGCCGTCTGTGGGATCTCGTTAGAGGTCTTACCCACACCTCTACCGACTCCTATTCAACTTGCGGCGATGAGCCACAAGTCCTCATCCAAATCAACATCAACGCCTTCATCACGCCGACATCAACACGCTCGATGGTGAAGGCCGGCACTAACCCACCAAAGGCGGGTGCTAAACAAACAAACGATATGCTGATCGAAGAAGAACAAGAAGTCTCAGTTGCAACCAACCGAAGGAATGTTCGGGAGCGGCTGGGGCCGCAAGGAAATCATCCGGGAAGCCACAACAATCGGCAGGGACCTACCATTCCCGAGCTGTTGAACCTTCTCAAGAGGAACGCAGCCCTCGAGCAAGAGAGGGATTCCCTAAAGAAGGTAGCTGAAAGAGCGGGGGTTGTGGCCCATAACTCTCCAACTGCTGATGAAGACCAACCAAAGAACTTCGATTCCGCCCATTCAAGTCGGAAGCTCGAAGGCAATTCGGCTACGCCCTCTCGAGGGCAAAGTCCGATAAAAAGGCTCCTGGCAACCCAGGTCAACCAAAGACCTTTGATTCCACCCATTCAAGTCGGAAGCTCGAAGGCAATTCGGCTACGCCCGCTCGAGGCTAAAGTCCGATAAAAAGGCTCCTGACAACCCAGGTCAACCAAAGACCTTCGATTCCGCCCGTTCAAGTCGGAAGCTCGAAGGCAATTCGGCTACGCCACTCTCGAGGCTAAAGTCCGATAAAAAGGCTCCTGGCAACCCAGGTCAACCAAAGACCTTCGATTCCGCCCATTCAAGTCGGAAGCTCGAAGGCAATTCGGATACGCCCTCTCGAGGCTAAAGTCCGATAAAAAGGCTCCTGGTAACCCAGGTCAACCAAAGACCTTCGATTTCGCTCATTCAAGTCGGAAGCTCGAAGGCAATTCGGCTACGCCCTCTCGAGGCTAAAGTCCGATAAAAAGGCTCCTGGCAACCCAGGTCAACCAAAGACCTTCGATTCCGCCCATTCAAGTCGGAAGCTCGAAGGCAATTCGGCTACGCCCTCTCGAGGCTAAAGTCCGATAAAAAGGCTCCTGGCAACCCAGGTCAACCAAAGACCTTCGATTCCGCCCATTCAAGTCGGAAGCTCGAAGGCAATTCGGCTACGCCCTCTCGAGGCTAAAGTCCGATAAAAAGGCTCCTGGCAACCCAGGTCAACCAAAGACCTTCGATTCCGCTCATTCAAGTCGGAAGCTCGAAGGCAATTCGGCTACGCCCCTCTCGAGGCTAAAGTCCGATAAAAAGGCTCCTGGCAACCCAGGTCAACCAAAGACCTTCGATTCCACCCATTCAAGTCGGAAGCTCGAAGGCAATTCGGCTACGCCCTCTCGAGGCTAAAGTCCGATAAAAAGGCTCCTGGCAACCCAGGTCAACCAAAGACCTTCGATTCCGCCCATTCAAGTCAGAAGCTCGAAGGCAATTCGGCAACGCCCTCTTGAGGCTAAAGTCCGATAAAAAGGCTCCTGGCAACCCAGGTCAATCAAAGACCTTCGATTCCGCCCATTCAAGTCGGAAGCTCGAAGGCAATTCGGGCTACGCCCTCTCAAGGCTAAAGTCCGATAAAAAGGCTCCTGGCAACCCAGGTCAACCAAAGACCTTTGATTCCGCCCATTCAAGTCGGAAGCTCGAAGGCAATTCGGCTACGCCCGCTCGAGGCTAAAGTCCGATAAAAAGGCTCTTGGCAACCCAGGTCAACAAAGACCTTCGATTCCGCCCGTTCAAGTCGGAAGCTTGAAGGCATTCGGCTACGCCCTCTCGAGGCTAAAGTCCGATAAAAAGGCTCCTGGCAACCCAGGTCAACCAAAGACCTTCGATTCCGCCCATTCAAGTCGGAAGCTCGAAGGCAATTCGGCTACGCCCTCTCGAGGCTAAAGTCCGATAAAAAGGCTCCTGGCAACCCAGGTCAACCAAAGACCTTCGATTCCGCCCATTCAAGTCGGAAGCTCGAAGGCAATTCGGCTACGCCCTCTCAAGGCTAAAGTCCGATAAAGAGGCTCCTGGCAACCCAGGTCAACCAAAGACCTTCGATTCCGCCATTCAAGTTGGAAGCTCGAAGGCAATTCGGCTACGCCCTTTCAAGGCGAATGTCCGACAAAAATGCTCCTGACAATCCAAGTCAAGCTAAATTATCAACTATACTCATCCGAGGCGATGAGAATAAGTCCAAGACAGGTGTCGTCGCTTTGACATGCGCCAAGTTCAAGGAGACAGCCCTTGGCATTCGAAGGACAAAGTCCGAGGCGATCGATGCCTCGGCACTCTACAAGCCCAAGGCCCGGTCCTTGGCACTCGAAGATAAAGTCCGAGGCGACCAACGCCTCGGCACTCTACAAGCCCAAGGCCCGGTCCTTGGCACTCGAAGACAAAGTCCGAGGCGACCAACGCCTCGGCACTCTACAAGCCCAAGGCCCAGTCCTTGGCACTTGAAGACAAAGTCCGAGGCGACCAACGCCTCGGCACTCTACAAGCCCAAGGCCCAGTCCTTGGCACTTGAAGACAAAGTCCGAAGCGACCAACGCCTCGGCACTCTACAAGCCCAAGGCCCAGTCCTTGGCACTTGAAGACAAAGTCCGAAGCGACCAATGCCTCGGCACTCTACAAGCCCAAGGCCCAGCCCTTGGCATTCGAAGACAAAGTCCGAGGCGACTATGTCAGTGGTGGGTCTAACTCTGTCAGTGCGTGTCTCCATACTGGAGCAGCCGACGGTGGGTAACACGGGATAAAATGGTGCTTCCTTGATCCTGGCCAAGTCAACACCCTCACGTGACCGTAGTACCTGACCAATACAGTAACCAGGTGCGGTAGTACTTTGGGTGAAGACTGGCTGGCCATCATGCGGCGCCATCCTAGGTGATCTCTAAGAAGCCCCCTCGAATATAGCATTGTTCCTCGCCGACATCCCCATGCACCAGCGTTTTACCGAAAAAGTGTCGGTTTCAAATAGGGCTAAAATTCGAAAAATACACTATTTTTAATACCGACACTTTTTGGCCTCTTCTAGCAGCCCCAATAATAGGGTGTCGGCATCAACAAGCAACCCCCCCTCGGTTTCGCACAAAAACCGAGTGGGGAAGGGGTGACGGCACAACATCATCAGCACACCCCTCGGTTTCGTCAGAAAACCGAGAGAGGGTGTGTGTCGGCATCAACAAGCAACCCCCCCTCGGTTTCGCACAAAAACCGAGTGGGGAGGGGGTGACGGCACACCATCAGCACACCCCTCGGTTTCGTCAGAAAACCGAGAGGGGGTGTGTGTCGGCACCAACAAGCAGCCCCCCCCCTCGGTTTCGCACAAAAACCGAGTAGGGAAGAGGTGACGGCACACCATCAGCAGCACGCCCCTCGGTTTCGTCAAAAAACCGAGAGGGGGTGTGTGTCGGCATCAACAAGCAACCCCCCCCCCCTCGGTTTCGCACAAAAACCGAGTGGGGAAGGGGGTGACGACACACCATCAGCAGCACACCCCTCGGTTTCGTCAGAAAACCGAGAGGGGGTATGTGTCGGCATCAACAAGCAGCCCCCCCTCGGTTTCGCACAAAAACCGAGTGGGGAGGGGGTGACGGCACATCAGCAGCACACCCCTCGGTTTCGTCAGAAAACCGAGAGGGGGTGTGTGTCGGCATCAGCAAGTAGCCCCCCCCTCGGTTTCACACAAAAATCGAGTGGGGAGGGGGTGACGGCACATCAGCAGCACACCCCTCGGTTTCGTCAGAAAACCGAGAGGGGGTGGGGGTCGGCATCAACAAGCAGCCCCCCCTCGATTTTGCACAAAAACCGAGTGGGGAGGGGGTGTCGGCACTAACAACACGAACACCCACCCCTCGGTTTCATCAGAAAACCAAGAGGGGAGGTGCTCAGTGGCATTCGCACACAAGGATCAGCCAAATACGAAGAGTTATCTTCTATTGGGTTGGTTGAATAGCATCTCCACCAAACCTATTGAGTTGGTTGTACAAACTTCACAAACAAAATTCCTCCTTCTTACCTGGGGGTGGACTCGTGGTAACCGCCGCGTCATCGCTAGGGCCCGACTGCAGTCCCTAGTGAATACAGTAACTAGGTGCAATTGGGTGTCGAACAGAGACGGATGAGTTACCACGTATCGATGCCTCTCCAAGACGTGCGTAGGACACTCAGTCAATGCGTTCTTTAGAGTCATCTCTTTATGAAGGTGAATACCGAAAAAGTTACTCGTCAAGGCGCACAATGTTTCACGTCCACTTTGACCGTATTGTCGGTGCCTACACAACGACACCTTATACGCATTCATCTGACATGCGTATGAAAAGTTATGACTGTCGGAAGTCTTCGAGACTCTTATCTCTAAAGTAAGGCATTGGGAGATTTACACATCAACGCATGCCAGGTTTCGCGTCCACTTTGACCAATTCTTCGGTGTTAGCACAATGCCACCCGCGCACCATCTTCCCGGAGCGGCTCGCGACAGCAGAGGAGGGGGATTGGCGGACCAAACCTCCGCCCCTCTCTCCATGCGTTCCCCATACAATGGCCCACGACTACCCGAGGGGGAGCAGACGGACCCATGGCCCGAATTGATACCGAACAAAGAGCCCCCTATGCGTGCCAGCAGCAACGGAGATCAAGGGGGTCCGGTCCCCCCCCCCCTACCAACCTTCGCCCAACGCCGCCAACCCGGATGCCCGCATGAATCCCTCCACCTGCGCGTGCTCCTCCGCATGGCAGCGACGAACCCAGGGGGGAGATCCAACTTCTCTTCATCCGGCATGTCCTCCGCGACACCGGCGAGGGGGACAGGTCGTCAGCGCAAAGGCTCTCTCGTGCAAACACCGCCCACGGCTCTTTCTCTCTCTCTCTCGTAGACACTGCCCACGGCTCTCTCTCTTACTCGCACCCGGCTCCCTCTCCCACTCGCGCACGGGTCCCCCCACCACTTGCGTGCGGCCGGGCGGCCTTCCTTTCAACTCTCATGGATCCTCAGCAATCCGGACCTACAGCGCACTCATGCATGCATACAAAAAAAAAAAAAAAAACAGCAATCCGGACCTACAGCGCACTCATGCATGCATAAAAAAAAAAAAAAAAAAAAAGAGTGCAAAGAAAGGAAAGAGAGAGAGAGAAAGGAAAGAGAGAGAGAGGGACGCTGCTCTCATGCGAGTCAGAGGAAAGAAAGGAAAGAGGGAGAGAGAGACGCTCGCACTCTCCCACGACCACCGGCGCCCGCTGCGACCCGGCACCCTGTGCACCACCACCGGCCTCCGCACCCGAGCCCGGCCGCCATCAGCGCGCCGCATCCCGGCCCGCGGCCGCCTGATGCCAAGCCCGACGGCCCGGCCCGCACACTCGCCGTCGACCTCGTCCGCGACGCCGCCCGGGACTGGGGCTTCTACCAGGTCACCAACCACGGAATCCTCCTCGTCCTCTCCATGGTCAACGTCATCCTCCGGCTCGGCATGCTCTCCTGCGGCAGCAGCCACGCCGTCCGCGCCGTCTTCGCTCTTGTCACCCTCGTCTCGCCGCGCCCGCCGCCTGCACCATCTCCCTCTGCGCAACCGAGGCCTCCCCCCATCGCCTCCCTGACACGATCCAAACCCCCCGTGCCCTCCTTCGTCCAACAGACACGATCGAGGCGAAGAGGGGGGGGCGGTGACGTCATTCTTCTCGAGGGAGCGTCGCTTGTTCTCCTCGGCGTGGGCCCAAGACCGACGGGCGAGCACAAGGATGAACCTGTCATGGGCTCGGACGAAGACCACGAGGGCCTCTGCCGCGATCATGAGGACGTCCTCGTCGGCCTTGTTGATCTTCTTGATCCGGGGCAGCGGGAGGTTGTGAGCCAAAGAGACAAAAACAGAGCAGAAAAAGTGAGAGAGAGAAAGGAAAGACAGAGAGAGAGAGGGACGTCCGCTCTCCCATTTGAGAGCCAAAGAATGGAAAGAGAGAGAGAGCGGGGGCAGCCTCACGTAAACCCCGCCCCACAGACCCACGTGAAGGCAATCCTTTTTGAGGTGATTGTGGCGCGGGCTCAGCGGGCTGATCTCTCACGCTCTCACGTGGATGGAATACAAAGATGGAAAAAGCGAAGTAAAGAAAGGAAAGAGAGAAAGAAAGAAAAGGAAAAAAGAAAAAGCTCTTCTTTCACCACAAGGCTCTCGGTATGCTCTCGGTACCCTCTCGGTACCCACTCGGTATGCTCTCGGTACCCACTCGGTATGCACTCGGTACCCTCTCGGTATCCACTCGGTCGAAAAACGCACTGTTTTTTCGGAAACACCCCCTTGCAGAACCGAGACTTTTTGGCTTGCACCAAAAGGGTCTCGGTACCCACCCGGTATGCTCTCGGTACCCACTCGGTATGCACTCGGTACCCTCTCGGTATCCACTCGGTCGGAAAACGCACTGTTTTTTCGGAAACACCCCCTCGCAAAACCGAGACTTTTTGGCTCGCGCCAAAAAGGGTCTCGGCATCGGCGGAAGAAGGCTCTGCTAATACGAACCGCGGCACCGACAACCCTCGCCAACCGCGCCAGAATCCTAAAGCGTTTGCACCTTGGAATCCCAGCCGACCCAGGGGGTCCTGACCCGACTGGGAGGGGGTAACTGTGGGTGCAAAAATTGTACCGGACCAGATCAGAGCAGCATGGGCCCGCGCAACGGCCCAAATGGGTAAGCCCGCCTGGGCTCACATGGGCCCACTCTACGAGGCTCGCAGATCAAGCCCTACCCCTTATTGGGCCCGAACAACGGCCCAATAAGGGCCCAGCAAGGAGGCCCAGAACCAGTGCCACGTCATCAGCGCCACGTCATCACTGCCATATCGGGCACGTACCTACGCTATAAAAGGACCCCCAAGGCATCCAGGAAGGGGGTTGGCCATTCAATCAGAGGAGGAGGATCCCAGAGCAAGTGCTAGAGCTCTATTCTCCCCACCTTGTTCTCTTCTAGTTGCTCCGTGCAACCCCACTGTACGAAGCTTCTCTCGGCCTGTCGAGAGAACGCTCAACCCTTTATATTCAAATTATAGTGAAGATCAGGTGGCACCTCTCGCCCGGAGACGTAGGTCGTAAGGCCGAACTCCGTCACCAATCCTTGTGTCATCGCTCTTTATTCTCTCTATCTATTCTCCCATCTCTTTAACTCTACAAACCATCCACATTCAATCAAGGCTGTGGGGCGGGGTTCCCGATCAAGACGGCTCGGAAATTTCCCCCCACACTACACACACCTTAATCTGTTTTTTTTTCATTTTTCCCGTGGAAGCCCAACCGTGCTTGCCCGTTTGGGTTGCTTGGGTCGACCAATTTGCAAAAAAAAGGGGCAAGTTGGTCGGTTTGGGTGGGATGCCCAATTAGAAATGCTTGTGAAACCTATATGGAGATGGAAAAAAAATTTAACAAAATTAAGAGGTCAAAACCACTTGATTAAAAAATGAAACATACTAGGGTAGATCTATGCCGAATATTTGTTGAATTATGTGTTCAAACTTCAATAACTCAAGTTATGCATAATCTTTGATAGTAATACATGTATGTATTCAACAAAATCATTTTTCCAGTCTTCGATGTTTTGCAATTGGGGGCCCTAGGCATACCTTGCTTGTCTAGTGCCTACCCACATGACTGAGCCCGGATTCAAGTACGCCACTCTACTCGGGTTCCTCGGGTTGGGTAAGACCGGTGCCCAAACTCGACCAAATTAAAATCGGATTGAACTTTTTTTGTCCAAACCCGTTCAATTATTTTACCAATTTTGCCCATGCTTGTCCATTGTTCAAACCCGTTCAATTTTTTTACCTATGACCGTTTGGTTTGTAGTCCCGGCCATCTTTTCATAGCTCAAACCGTTGTGGATGAAAATGCCCCTCACTACACTTCTAACTTAGAAGTGGATTTTACTCCTCCTAAAACTAAACCGAACCCCTCACCCCCCCCCCCCCCCACCCCCCCCCCCCCTCGGAGCTACTCCTAATCGAACCCTCGCCGTCGTGGGACCTAATTAACCCCCCCCCCCCCCCCCCCCCCCCCCCTCGCTTGCCCGCCACCGGACCTAACCGAACCCCCCTGCTCACGGTCGCCTCTGCCTCCGCCACTCATGCCCTCCGCCTCCTTCACCTCTGCTCGCGGTTAGCTACACCTCCGCCCTACTGCGCCTCTACTCTCTCCACCTGCGCCTCCTCCATGGCTAGTCGAGAGAGAAGAGGAGGTGAGGGTGGTCTCGGGATTAAAAATAAAAGGAAGGGGTTTTCTTAATGTTGGGTTGGTTAGAGGGGTTGGAGCTCAAATGAAATGTTTACTAGGTTTATCCTAATATTGGGTTGGTTAGAGGAGTCTTAGGCTAATAACCCCCCCAAAAAACCAACATTAATCATATTCTCAACGGAATCCAAAAGAAGCTGATTCCTAATAGGGGTGGGACTTGGGCGGGTTTGACTAGAACCCGACCCGCTCAACCTGAACAATGGACAAACATGGACAAAGCTGGTTAAAAACTTGGACAAGTTTGGATAAAACAAGATCAACCTGATTTCAATTTGGACGGGTTCGGACATCATCTTTCCCAACCTGAGTAGGTGAGTCTAGTGGCATACATGCTTGTAGGGTTGCTGTTGTTGATCCATCACCACAACCATTCGATGGATGTTTTAGAGAATTAGAGAGAGACATAGAGTGGTGTTGGCTTATTTTATTTTTTTGTAGTGGTTGCAATTGTTGGTTAATAGAATAATTTACTTTGTTTTTCTTATTTTGGTTTAAGAGATCAATTATTTCTATTTATTGTGATCAAATTAAACCCAACCAACCCGACTATATTTTGGCAAATTGGGCAACCCGAGCAACCTAATATGGGCAAGCTGTTGGAAAAATCCTATGGTAGAGGTCGCAACAGAAGCAATTTTTCAGTCGAAAGACCAGTCATGCTGCGCGTTGCACAATTAAAACTTTTTTAGAAACTAATCTACATGTGTGTGCATGTGAATCGAACACCCTAATGGTAATCTAGCGATAGGAATTTCTACCATGCATGCAATTCATAGACTACGCTAGATCTACATGTTAGAGTCTTGCATACCTTCGTGAGGATCTTTTAACCGTGGAGAATTGTCTTCTTTGTTGGTGGAGACGGAAGATCGTCCGCGAAGAAGCCGACGGTTTGCGGAAAGATGACGTCTTCTTGTTCACCCGATCTCACACGATACACGAAAACGTCGCTCTCGGATCTCTGAGTGCATCCGAAGAACGACCATTCTTCTTTTACGAAACGCTACACGAGGAAGACAAAGTTGTAAGTGAGGGAGTTGAGAGAGACAAGAGAGAAAGAGCAATGGAGAGAAGAGAGAGAGGGTTCGTGTATGGAAAGTGCATGGCCGGCCCCCCCTCTCCCTCTACTCTTTTATAGGGCCGACTCTATGTAGGATGAATAATCCTACAAGCTAGGGCCGCCCCCCCTTTTTCTCCACCTATTTATTCCCTTATCCCTCCCCTTTCCCTAGATTATAGGAGTGGTTTTGACTCGATCAAAGCCCCTTAATATATCTCTATGGCCGACCCTATTAAAGGGGGAAACAAATCCCAAAAATCAAGGGGCTAGCCTTGACTTGGTATCCCACACATAGGGCTAACCCCCTACTAGTGCATAGTGGAGTATGGTTTGACCAAAACGCCCATATGTTGATAGTTGACCGTCCCTCGTGTGCGAGACATAGCAAGACACTCATAAGTGAAGTACAGTAGTAATTTCACTATTTATCGGGGTTCCCAAAGGGTACCCCTAATAAAGTCAACTCGTAATATGTCCTAGTGCATTGCACCCATATAGCAGAATCTACTTATGGTAAGGGATAAATATATACGTCTCTGTACTAGTCTAGGGTTTCCCCTTAATACACGCACGTAGTTACGCATCTCCCGTGTACTAGTGCGAAGCACACACGGAACGTAGATATAGACTTCTCGCTTCCTCTAACTACGTCCTGTGTTTCGAGGAGATGGTTTAACGACCATGTATAATGTGGATAAGGTGGAACCTTCAGGGACCAGTGTTCATGGCTTCCAACTTGAACTCGATTGACACATTACCCGAGTGTACTATCGATTCTTTGAGTTCGAGTTAATCTGCGTAACCACCCAAAGTGCAATGCAAGCTACACTCTAATTCCCCTGGACTTACTATGTTCTCCTACATACCCCTGCTCTCCGTTTAGTAGTGGTAAATCTACTGTCCCTCCACTTGGTGTCATGATGCAACTCGAGCGGCGAAGAATACGATTAGACTCGAGTGTTCATATGACTTGGTTCCTTTCAGGTTGACCATATACGTCGTACCACTAATTACCCCGTTGAGTAATCAAACCCGGTTAACAGTCCAACTGATGACCACTAGGCCTGAATTTGGTACAACGTAAGTCAAACCAAGGAACACATCTCTTGTAAGGGGTGTGAATGGCTTGTAGGAGTGGCACGCTAATGCGACATCAGACGGATAACCCAGCATACCGTGGTTTTGGATTACGTAACTGACCCCTCACACATTGGTGCGCTAAAGCACCACACAACTGGTTAGCCCACCAGTCGTAGTTCCTCAGGGTTTAGGACCGTTTTACCCTAAGCAAAAATATGGATTAGTGTACCGATGTCAGCTCACCGATCTGTACACCGTATTGGTTCCGTTCGGCCACAGACACTATGTTTGGTGATGACCATGGTGAAGACCCCATGTACTGTCATCCGCAACAGCTTATCATGATGAGGCGACCAACCTAATCATAGCTACGAACTTATTTAGGTTATATGTGACCAATCCACTTAGTCTTCAACTCAGTGGACTACCATGTATCTATGTCTTTCTGTTTTCGAAAGAACATGTAACAGTGTTATGTATCAACATGCATCTCATATAATGACATTCATCATTTATTAATAGATCAAAATCCGGAGTTTTACAAGTTTAGTACACACCAATTCCACGGGTTCCACTAGCGGATTGAGGTGTGTGTAGAAACGGGGCCGAAAACCTACGGGGGAACCATCGGCCCCATTCAAGTGAAAGATACCGAAGCGCATTGATATATCCTCCAGGTTTTGTTAGGGTTTCTTCCCCTTCATGGATGCGTCGAAGCTCTTCAGGGAGAAGAAGTTCTGGTTCGCTTCCATCCTCGTCGTATGGGCCGCCGCTCTGCAGGTACCCTCGAGCTCCAATCCCCCCCCCCCCCCCCCCCCTTCGCCTCTGAGACCAAGCTGACCCATCGCCGGCTCCAATCAATTCCCTAATCCCTGGTCCGTACCACCGATTTCTGCAGGGGCACATGATGTGGATGCAGAGACAAGACTCGTTCCAGCAGAAGTTCGGCGATCTGAGCGGAAAGAAAGAAGGAGAGGTGGAGAACACCGAGCTCCTGAGTGATTAGGTGACAATTGATGCACACAATCTGCAGTCACCTTTTTTATTTGTGTTCGGACCAATTTACTCTTTTTTTTTTACTTTGTAAACCTGACCTCCTGCTATTAAATCTTGCTTTTCTTGGAAGAATGGCAGGATTTTTGGCCATGTATATGTAGCATGAGGTGCTTCAATTTTTATATTTCTTGGAATTTGGTATTTCTTGTAGAAACATGATATGCTTATGTTGCCGTGGTATTTTTTTATATATTTTTTTGTTCGAGGCATAACTGTCCGGTTCAAGCGGCACCTGTTAGTGTCTACGCACAAGAGAGGCCATGAAGCCTGCAACAGTCACCGGAGAGCAAATGTTTTGCCTAACACCAGCCTTGAATTCGGCCATAGGAGGAATGCATTGTTATACGCCATAGCGGCGTTGGACAAACTCGGGATTCGATCCTACGACCTGCCGAGAGGGAAACATCAGGTTTATTGCGGAGTTTCCATGGGGTTATGGTACATCAATTGGTGTCTCTCATTCGCACTGATGTATTTTCTGTTGTGGCTACCGGTTGGCAGTTATTTCATCATCCTCATGGAAAATTCATGGTGGAGCCACCATGAGTTTGAGGAAGGGTGTAGGCAATGTTTTAAATATCGGTTTCGTTTCGGGTTTCGGTCCAAGCCAAAACTGAAAATTCGATCGAAATTGACTGAAATTTGAAATTGAAAGTTCCAGTTCCGAAATGAAAATTGACCAAAAAATCGATTGAAATTGATCGAAATGTATAGTTATAGTTCTAGCTTCGAAAGCAGCAACTGAAATTTTGACCGAAATTACCGAAATGGTCAGTCCCCCTGGTTTCGACTAGTGTTTTAAAAAACTCGCCCCGGGGCGGGGCGGTCCTAAAACGCCTGGGGCGGCTCAATCTGGGGCTTTTTTCCTGTGGGGCTTACGCTCGAACCACTGGGGCTTACGCCCCGAACGCCCGGGTACGTCTTTTACGCCCCAATGGCCTGGGCTTACGCCCTACTGGAGTTTGTCTGTATAGTTGAAAAAAAATGATTTGATTGCTACCGTATGATCTTTTATATGCGTCTTACTCTCTTGGATGACGATTATGATATTTTTGGAAACTAAAGTTGTTTTAAATTGGTTATATATCATTTATAGAATGATAGAATCTATGGAATATAAACGTAGATAGTTTGAATTTTGGTTAGAAATTTAGAATTAAATCTTAAATGATGTTGAAAGACAATGATAAGTTCATTTTTATTATCATTTTGTATATATTTGTGATATATCAACCAATTTTGTAGGCTTGAATGCTTTGTTTGTTCATAATATTTTTTATTTTGTTTGTTTTTAATCTATTTTTCCTATTTATATAATATGTTTTATTTCTATATATTTTTTAAATTAAAAAATAAAAAATTCGTGGGGCTTACGCCCCACGCACTGGGGCTTACGCCCCGCCCCACATCAGGCAAAACACCCCGCCTTATGCCCCTGCCTCTGAAAACACTGGTTTCGACCCTCATTTTGTTTCGGTCCTGGACAAAACCAAAATATTTCGGTGAAATATCAATATTTTGACCGAAATTTCAGACCATGGGTGGAGGGGTAGTGACATTTAGCATTGTAGCATTCTTGGTACTTATGTCTAACCTTATAAATGTACTCTTTCAATCATATATGTATATTTTTACATTAAGTATTCATAGTGTGGCATCTACACCCCATGATTGTGCATTGCAGGCTCATTATGGTGTGAGTGTAATTGTATGTATGATGTATCTTGATACATGTTTATAGAGATTATGAAGTCACAATTTCATCATTTCTCCTCAAGCTATCAACTATGAGCATTCAGTTGGCATAAGCATAGTCAAATAATTACAAAAATCAACCCTTGCCTTTATTATTGCTGATATGTTTTAAAACACTTAGATCTCAAATGAACTTACTAAGAACTTTCCGAATAGTTAAATGCACTCGGACAAACTCTAATTTACTTCTTAATGGTATCTATACTAAAATGTTATATAGGACCTCTTTTACTCTAATGTTTGATGTAACCTCCGGTTTCTAGTTTAGTGTTACATTGGTCTTATCCATCACTTGATAGTCTAGATGTACGGGGTTGCATAATGGAGGAAAAGTTCCTTTAGGGAAGATGTTTGATAGGGATTTGCTGAGGAGGAAGATGACCCTCGAACTGATGATATGCTAAAATTTTGGGCTCAAACACGGAGGTTACATCTGTAGTTATATATGAATTATGAAAACAACTAATGGTTTTGAGACCTCCTTGAGCAGTTTGATTCCATGTTGATAATGGCTACAGTATTTTGGTTTCAAGAAGAACATTGTGTAAGGGAGTACGCAGTAATTTTGATATATCCAAAGCTCCAAAGACATTTATATGATGAAGTAATGGTGTGACATGTTTTGTTTGAGGTAATTCTGAAGGGTAATTATTATACACAAGCACCGCTTCTAACAATCTTTAATAGTCATAGCCTTTTCCTTTGGTTGAGAAATCAAGCATTAGTAACCCAAGATATTTGTTTGAACAAATTCCGCCCCATGGATTTTTTTGGGCTATGCCTTATCATTTTAATAGAGAGTATATGCTTTAGTTATGGACCAAACTAGGGCATGCGATACCCCAATTTAAGTAGGTAAGCTTTGTTCTAGAAGACAAGAAACAAAGTGCTTTACGTGAATGAAAATTGTTGGCTATGAGATTTTTTGTTGGAATTAAAAGTGAGAATACATAATCCTTGATAAGGTTCTTGGGACATCAAGTGCATATTAGGTAGGGAACATTGGAATTTGTTTGAGAATCTACATACCATTAATATTAGCCATCTTGAAGTACTGCAACCTCGTCTGAAAATGTTGGGCCTAATATCATTCCTTTCTAATGATGTAAAAATATGGTCAATGAATGGGTGTGTAGGTGTGCCAGAGATAAATTAGGGTTGATTGACTAGATATTATCTAAAAAGTTAAAAACTTAAGCTGATAATGGATGGGAGTTTGATCTTGAAATGTACACCAAATAAAGGCGGGATCAGATGTCAAATTGAAATAAGTGGATTGCTATAGAAGATTTTGGATAATCTAGAGGTAAACAACATGGGGATAAAAAAAGTGGTGATGGAGTGATGAGGTTCAATGAACTTACTAAGAACTTTTTGAATAGTTAAATGCACTTGGACAAGCTCTAATTTACTTCGTAATGGTATCTATACTAAAATGTTATATTGGACCACTTTTTCTCTAATGTTTGATGTAATCTCCGGTTTCTAGTTTAGTGTTACATTGGTCTTATCCGTCACTTGATAGTCTAGATGTACGGGGTTACATAATGGAGGAAAAGTTCCTTTAGGGAAGATGTTTGAGAGGGATTTGCTGTGGAGGAAGATGACCCTTGGACTGATGATATGCTAAAATTTTGGACTCAAACGCGGAGGTTACATCTGTAGTAATATATGAATTATGAAAACAACTAATGGTTTTGAGACCTCCTTGAGCAGTTTGATTCCATGTTGATAAAGGCTACAGTATTTTGGTTTCAAGAAGAACATTGTGTAAGGGAGTACGCAGTAATTTTGCTATTTTCAAATCTCCAAAGACATTTATATGTTGAATTAATGGTGTGACATGTTTTGTTTGAGGTAATTCTGAAGGATAATTATTATACTCAAGCACCACTTCTAACAATGTTTAATAGTCATGGCCTTTTCCTTTGGTTGAGATTTCAAGCATTAGTAACCCAAGATATTTGTTTGAACAAATTCCGCCCCATGGATTTTTTTTGGGCTATGCCTTATCATTTTAATAGAGAGTATATGCTTTAGTTATGGACCAAACTATGGCATGCGATACCCCAATTTAAGAAGGTAAGCTTTGTTCTAGAAGACAAGATAAACAAGGCGCTTTACGTGAATGAAAACTGTTGGCTATGCGATTTTTTGTTGGAATTAAAAGTGAGAATACATAATCCTTGATAAGGTTCTTGGGACATCAGGTGCATATTAGGTAGGGAACATTGGAATTTGTTTGAGAATCTACAGACCATTAATATTAGCCATCTTGAAGCACTGCAACCTCGTCTGAAAATGTTGGGCCTAATATCATTCCTTTCTACTGATGTAAAAATATGGTCAATGAATGGGTGTGCAGGTGTGCCAGAGATAAATTAGGGTTGATTGACTAGATATTATCTTAAAACTTAAGCTGGTAATGGATGGGAGTTCGATCTTGAAATGTACACCAAATAAAGGCGGGATCAGATGTCAAATTGAAATAAGTGGATTGCTATAGAAGATTTTGGATAATCTACAGGTAAACAACATGGGGATAAAAAACGTGGTGATGGAGTGATGAGGTTCAAAGGCTATCGAGGAGAAGAAATCAAATATTAAGGAATGACAGAATAATTGCCGCCAATGACTTGTAAAGGTATAAAAATTCTAAGGATAATGTAAACAGGTTAGTAAGACTAAGTTTGCAACTTTTGATGACTTATAAATAGGTTAGGCCCTAAATAATATAATAAATATTTAAGGGAAATAAGAAAATAGAGATATAGGTCCTTAGGTGGCTCGACAGTGAGGGCAATACTATTTTTTTCTGATGATGATGGGATTAATGAGAGATGGAAAGGCTACTTTCAGTAATTATTGAAGAGAACTCTATTGTGCAATGTAATAAAAAAACCACATTAAGGAGTTTGGCATGTTTAACGCTTTTTTAAATTAACTAATTTGGGTGCGGATTTGAAAAGGATAGAAAAGGGAGAAGCACTTATCACTTAGCTCCTATCGGATACCCATTGAAGTTTGAAAATTGTGGGAGGAATTTGATTAGGTTGGTTAACTAGTTAAGCTAATGAAACCTTGAACATGAGGGAGTGGAGAAGTATAATGGGGTGTGTGTCATCTTAATTGTTGGATTCGGGTGTCAGAATTGGTTGATTTTTTATGAGGATGATCAACATACCATAGATAGCACCTCTACAAGAAATCAACACATTCTAAAACCTCTAGGTATATCAAATGTGCTCTTCAAATCAACGGTTGAAATTGACGGTCGAAGAAGCTTATAACATTTTGTGGCCTTACAGGTTTTAGAATCTACTCAAATTATGAGGGTATGCTATCTATGGTATGTTGATCATCCTCTCAAAAACTCAGCAAATTCTGATATCCGAATCTAACGATTAGGATGATGGGTCAAAGTATGGGTCAAAAATAATGGGCCAACCAATCCTGACCAATATATATATATATATATATATATATATATATATATATATATATATATATATATATATATATATATATATATATAAAGTTGGAGAGAGAGAGAGAAAGAGAGGGTCGGGTGCCTATGACATTGTCGTAGGAGTACTAGGGACTACTCTATGACATGGTGAATTCATTACATTAGAAGTTTAGAATGTGCTGATATTTTTTACGGTCGCACCTTGTAAACTTATGAAGTGGCAGAACCGGGATTTTCCTTGGGGATGGCATGGTGGTGGGTCTGCGTATGATTGATCAAATACATTTTCTAATTAATAAAACATTAAAAAAACTAACAATTATCCAAACTTTAAGATTCTCAGACATTCTTTCAACGTAAAGCTTCTTTTCCTGAAGACAATACCAACGGTTAAGTAATTATGTATATCTTTGTGCTCTTCATCTTCCATGTTATCTAATTACGCTGAACACAGCTGCCTCATTCCTTGATATGCGTAGCCCAAGTTCATGTTAATAATTTGTGATTCCTCCTTTGTGGGATTCTCTCCTCTCTTTTTACTGTATAATCATGTTTTTCCCTTAAGATAAGGGCAGAAGTGGGGAGTCTCTCTCTCTCTCTCTCTCTCTGAAAGTTTTTCGCTCCAGTGGGGGAACGTTCACTATACTCAGTGATGCATCTTAGACCGATCACGGAAGAATAGGGATCCGTCCAATCCATACTTTACACAGCCACGACCCGTGCATCTCACCCGTACGCTTTTTACATACAATCGGACTGCTCCCCTTTCTCCGTGCACAATATGAAACGGTCCAGATGGATCACTGAGGGGGTGCATGGCATCATTCCGGAACAGTCTGTTTCTATTCCCAGTTCCAGATTTTAAAAGTAACCGATAGTATTTGTTCTGGTGGAATGAAGGACTTGGGAACGATAATTTATCACTCTGCGCGTTTCTACTCCGTCCGGAATGCTGAACTATAGAATTACATTAGAAATAGTAATTGATCGGAATACCCTCTTCTGAATGAGGATTAAGCGGAACAACTGTTTCTCATGCCAAACACCCCTTGAGCATCTGGAACGCCCTCAACGCGAGCCCGTCCAAATATTAATAGGCTGAAGTGGATATTTTCTGGGACCGATTTGAGAGGGGAATTAGATAAAAGAGTGACGGTCCCGGCCTAAGCTTTGTTTACAGACTAGCTTGAGGCCATCAAAATGCCAGCCTGTCCACTTATTTTGTACCTGGAAGCCTGGAGGCAGTTGATGAAACATTTTGCAAGTTAACATGCTCAGCAGGCTGGGGGCTTCTCTCCTAGGTGTGCAACTCAGACAGGATGGGCAGGGTTGGGTCGTGCTCAATCAAAGTCCAACCTGTAGTTAGTATTCCTCAATTCTTACCCTAACCCATCTCAGCCTTGAGTTGGGAGTTCTCAACCCAACCCAATCCTAGCAGCATCGTCGGGTTGGTTGCTACCTTATTTAACAAAATGATTTATTTTTTAAATTTAAGACTACTAATTGTTTAGTTGGCTCAGAGCGCCGCCTCCTTTTTCCTCCTTTCTCCCCATGGGTTAGGGTTTCGCCAAGGGACATCTCGGCCTCCTCGGACGTCGGCGGGCGGCTGGGACTTGGGTCCGCTCAACTTTGGGGGTGAGATCGGACCCCGCCTTCCTGCCCTCTATGAATAGGGGGCTCTCTGGCTGCCGGCGATTTTGTGATCGTTGCGCCGGAGTTGCGTGGCCTCTCCCCGCCTTGGCTGACGTTTCCTCACTCGGCATCGAGGGCCGATTTCTCGCCGGATGCTGTGGGATGGTCGGATTTGGCCTTGATGTCGAGGATCTCCGTCGGCGGATGTTCAGGACGCCTCTTCGGGATGGTGAGCAGTCTATTGGCGGCTGACGATCGACGATGGTTCAGAGGCGCAAATGCAGCTCCGATCATTTCTCACCGTGTTGCTGGAGTTGCGAGTGGGTCGCATTTTTTGGTTACTTTTTTCCTGTATGTTGTCTATTCTTCTTTACCTGTTGGGAGCTTGTTCTATATCCCGCCGAGTGTGGCGAGGGTCTGGTTATTCGTTTTTTTAGGGTTAGGTTTTAGACACGGGATGTCTCGTCGTTTGTGTGGCTCCCCCCCCCCCCCCCCCCCCCCCCCCCCCCCACGCCTAGTGGCTGTTTGATCTCCATCTAGGGACTGTTTTTCTCTGCTAGCGCCGGCATGAGGCGCCTCCTGGAGGTCCGATTGTGACCTCCCCCTTTGAAGTACCCTCCCTCCAAAAAAAAAAAAAAGACTACTAATTATGTAATTATAAAAAATACTTCTCTTTCTCAACAAAAATATGATAGTTACTTAGCTAACATTCAAGCATATCAAGTTTCACAAAAGAACTATCTATAAATAAGTTTAATGTAATTTATCTTTGACTAAATTGTTAATACAAAAAGTTGAAGTATAGCTAAAATATTAAATAGATAAAACTTTTGATTTGACATTCTAACTATAACTCATAAATGAGAAAGAAAAGTATAAGATAGAAGGAAGAAGAAACATATAGTGATTGGATTCAATGACTCCTACATCTTTATCAAAATATTGGTATTAATTCAATATTTAAAGCTAACAAGAAATAATGAATAAAATGTCGAACTCAACTCTTACTGCTGAATAAATCACGAACAAGGTTACAAAACTTACACTAAATCTATTTATTAATATATTTATATTCGATTATTAGGTTCCGATTGAGTTGGCCAACCAAGGCCCTCAACCCGAGCACGTCCAATTATTAATCAGGTAGTCCTTTTCTCAACCCAACCCAAAACCTAGCTCACCCTACAACCCAACCCAATGTCGGTTTGAACACAGGTCGGTCAGGTTCAACCAGTCCAAATTTCAGCTCTAGTCATTGTTGATAGCCGTACCACTTACTGATCATCATAATTACAGATTCATCATCATTCATCAAAATAAAAAATGAAAGATAAACACCCACAGTTCTCCAAAAATAAATGGTTGTGCCCTTAGCTCAAACCCGTTCATTGTATCCTTTCGCGTCACATTTATGAGTTGGAAGGTTCCAATTCCAGCTCTAGGCAGTCATAATCCATTATAAATGGCCTAAACCAATCAAATAACCAGAAAAACACAGGCATGGCCTCACAACACTTCTCCAATCTCCAGCCCATCACAACAGGATGAGCAACTAAATAATCTCTGCACCACATCATTTGAGCAGGGATCTCGCTATGTGTTCACGCGCTGTCGCCAGGGCTTGAGAGATAGTCTGCAACAAAAGAACAAGAAACATACAAATTAGGAAAGTATTCGGAAAAAATTGCAGGTACCCATCCTACTCAATCATCAGATCAGACGCTTAAAAACAGGTGTCGACTTTAGGTCCACCTGCTCGGACAAGGATGCTGCCCCATCCAGACCATGCGTTGCAACTTTTCCGGCGATGACGGCCGCTTCCGTCTCCAGAATGATCCTGCAATACAAGGGGGCAGGGTGGGAAACTCTTCAAATAGGTGGGAAATAATAATTCTTGTTCTTGATCTGTGTCTTGAAGAAAACTAAAAGATAAATTTTATTGGAACGCTTATCTACGCAAACTGTTAATTATTCTTGATCTTATAAAATCGATGATCCACCAAGAAAATTGACAAAAAATAGAAAGAAAATGAAAAACCAGAACTATCTATATGACAGTCATCAAGATTTAGCTGCATGGTTTTCAAATGAAAGAATATGCTTGTACCCTCCGTCGACAATCTCATCAAGGCACAAAAGGATCAAATCTAGGTTTTCGAGTGCTGTCCTTTTGTCCACATTGTTCCTGGAATAAAAATAAAAAAAAGGTAATGCGGTCAAGACGTGAATAAAAAGATACACATAATAAGGGGCTGGTTATTATTGGGTAAGACCTGAGAAGAAGGCCAACTGAATCGAAAAATCCCTGAAGAACTGTTGCTAAGATGAGCTCGTTCTCATCGTCTCCCCCAGTAACGAAGAAATGCAGGTCCTGAGCGAACTTGTAGGCGACAATGTAGCCATCAAACATCGCTATCTCCGCTGTAAATGATGAACATACTCACCATTAGCACAGCAGAAAAGGTTTGTACTTTCTACATGGAGATCAGAGGACGTGGTAAAAAAAATCCGATTGATGGTTCTTGAAAAAAAGAAAGCACAGATATGAAAGCATTAGTCTATCCAAAGTAAGCCTTTGTTGATTGAGCAATGCTATTCAACCCAAAACGTTTAACCCGAAAGTTCAACCAGAATGACATGGCATCCAATCACAGCATCCATTTGGCTACCAGTCGGGGCTAAGGGCGGTTCACCTGTCGGGGCTGGGTGCAACGGACGGCTGTGATCCGGACATGTCATTCTGGCTGACCACTCGGGTTAAGTTTTGGGTTAAACAGTATTTTCCTTGTGCATTTAGTGAACCAACAAAGGATTAAAATACTAGTATACTACCAACGTTCTTCAAGCAACAAGCACCAAACATGCAGCTCCTCAGAGCTCTACTAGTTTGCAAGTCTCAACTTCTGTCACATGACTCACATCTATAATCTATTGGCCATGCAGTTAGTTCCATCTTATTGCAAGGGCTTTGGTCACATTATTCATGCAAGTGTTAGGATTGCTAAGAATAATTCCCTCTCCAACATCGATCCACTACAACAGTTCTAGCATCTCCACCGATTTCTGCATCTAATGAGCACAGAGCTGCTTCAGCTTATGATCTAAGTCATCTAATCAATTTACCATTGCTTTGAGAGTACATGAGCTAGCTAGGCAATCCATCAACTTCATACCAAATCTAAACATTTCTTTTAACCTCGTCAGTGTTTGTAATTTCTTGAGACTCAACTTTTATCTGATTTTTTTAGTTGGATATGTGTGCACCTTATGTCACGTTATTACGAGTGGTGCTATGGTAGCTCATTCTTCTGCTTTTGGCACTATAAATGGGCCAAGTTCAGGTCGGGCCACCCCCAACCCCATCCTAGCATGAACATGTTAGAATATGTCCAAACCCAACCCAAGCACAAATTGGGTATTTTGGGCTTGGCCTGAGCCCAGCCTGAAACTTACTTGTGAAGCCCGAGCCAAACCCTGCCCCAAACATTTAGCACAGTCCAAGCCTACATCTTCTCTTTTACTCTTAACAAAATGGTAGAAGGGGCAAAGGGCATTGATTACGGCAGGTACTAAGGATAGGAGTAATTCTATATAGCCAACTCATTTGCCAACTTTTGTTGCCAACTCCATATGATGTGGAGTGCTGGCAGGTCCTCATTGCTGTGAACATTTTTGTGGGGGGCATGGGATGAGCCCTAGACGGATGCCACGTAAAGTTGGCAAACTAGCATTTCCCTAAAGATAGAAAGTAAAAGAATGCTCCTTCAAACTAAGCGATTGGTGTTTACTAAAGTTGAAGTGTAAAAAATTACATATTCGTCTTATGAAACAAACAAAAATGAAAATTGATTCGGGCTTCGGGTCGGCTTTGGGCCATGTTAGGGGTTGCCATAGCCGGCCCAAAATACTTATGGGCCTAAAAGTATGAGCCCATCCTGGCCCAAAGCCCATGTTAGCTCTGCCCAAACCATGCCTAATTTGTTATCTAACACTGATTCCCAACAAATGGGGACATCCATAAATAGGCACAACCTATGATGCCTATAATCTATCAGAAAAACTTAAAGCAAGTGAGTTTTCAACCTCATGTCACTTTTTTTGTAATTTTATGCAGTTCTATATCTTTTGGGCATATACATCGTAATATTCCACAAAAGAGGAGAATAAATTAAAAAAATTCCAATAGGACTAAGACTCCCTCTTCTATAAGGGGAGTCACTTTCTTACAGAAACTTCCACTATCGGCGTCCCTTTTTTGAAAATTCACGGGACAGAAGAGAGGAGGGAGCCCCCGGCTCTCTTTCCATGTGGGGAAGGTGGATATTTAGTTAATATTGGCCTTTTTTTAAAAAAAGGATCTTGACATTTAGCCTTAAGTCCATATTTCCTTGAAATTAGAATAAGCTCCCCCAAGGGAAAAGAAACTAATAAGTCTGACACGACTTACTTTAGGTGTGCCTGGCATGCACCAATGATCCTTCTGCATCTACTTCTCTGGATAGGAAAAGACGCAACTCCGAAGAGAAGATAAATCAGATAAGTTGCTTCTGACTTTCTTAAATCATTAGGTGAGGTAATGTTTTAATAAGAACTATGTGGCCCTATGCACATGAAAGCTAGCTATGGGCAATCTATAGATTATCTTATAACATAAATGATTTCCAAGCAAATATATTAAAGCTTCAATTGTAAGAAATTACCACAGCGCAATTCTGCCTCACATGTACACACAGTATCTTGTGAACATACACACAGAGATGTGTGTCTGGTATACTTATACACATATACACACAGATATATAAAGAAATACATGTAAATGATAAAGATTTAAATTCATGCATGTCACCTTCAGATCGAGCATTTATCTTTTGAGTCTTGGTAAATACAGATTTCTCAAATGCCAATTTTGCCGCTATCGTTGGCCAATCATCGGTATAGTACTTAACAGCTACTCGCTTTCCTTCCGAATCAAGGAGAAGAATATTTTTAATCGAAGGACAAGATTCCTGCAAACACACAGTGTCATACAAATACAAGATAAATTTATCCGTAATTACCAAATAATTAAAAAAAAAAACGTAATTTCCTGGAAATCCACAATCATGAATTGGGAATGGTGGTATCTTCGAACTCATCACTCCCTTATGTGAGAAGTTCATTCTTAATTTGCAAACGTCATAACCATACAGTAACTTAATATCAGAAGGCAAAGGAAAATTGATGGGCAACACTAGAGCAACTGGAAAATCCCAAATTACATCTATTCTGACATGGAAAAGGCATATGATGTAGATACAGAAAGGCTACTTGATAGATAATGAGAAAGAAAGATACAACAATTTTCCGTGTTGATATTGTTAAAGATCTTCTGAGGACAATGATGATGTAAGAATAGTTGGAGAAACTGAGGATATTTCAGGAATAAAGCTACCAAGGTACAAAAAATCGATATATTTCACAAAATATCGCGAAATATATCGGAAAAATGAAAACCCGATACGAAATACCACCAGCAATCTCGAGCAGAACTGGAAATGTCAAAATATCGAGCGGTTTCGCGAAATATCGTGATATTTCCACGAAATATTTTCATCTCCATGAAATATCGCGAGATTTTTTCAAAATTTCGAAAAAATTCGCGAAATATATCCGAAATTCTATGACTGACTGGTTATAAAAGGGGACTGAGGGGCCTGGTTCTCAAATATGAATATTATCCCATATATATATATATTTTAATATTAAAAAAGATTTGTCACGTAGACCACACCTCGCCTAGGTAGGCTTGACCGCCTAGGCATCGCCTGGCCGCCTTGACAACACTGTTATGTTCCCAACTTCAAAAAGGTTTATGGAACCTATTTTCCAAGAGACTCTTTGGTATCATAAGCCTCTCCGTAACTTCCTCGATTGAACTCAACAAGGGCTGCCAAACAAAAAATTCCCTCTTCACCAAACTACATTGGGCCCTTACTTGCATGAAGCAGGACAGTAACCAAAGCACCGGCAAGGGCAAGGAACGATACATTTATAAAATGTCAAAGTGCTTGGAGGGCTTAATAAACATTTTCCCACATAATTTGCATGTGCGTCACACACAACAATATATTTTGATCAAGCATGCTCGGTCAAAAATCGGGTTTGGTGACTTTAGTCACGTATGTTGACCATCTAACTTATATATGTCACATTTTATGGCTAAAAATCATATTAAAAAATGTTAGATTGCATTATAGTGTTCTCACGATACGTGTGCAACACATCTTCCGGAATCATATAAATCCAGCATACATATATAAATCCACGATAAAAAAATATTAGAAAATGTGAACCTAATTTGAAAATTGTCCGCCCTTGTCAATTGATTGACTTTCCTTGTTATTTGGAAATGTGTTTTCTCATGGTTCTGTCAAAAATAAAGCACAATCACCTTTTTTGAAGCATGGATAGCAAACTAAATGTTATTTTTGTTCTTTTTCCATTCTTCTTAATATCTTTAATCTTGGATAGCACTTAAGATCCAACTTTTCTTCTATTTAACAATGCTATTACATTGTTTTCCCGAAATGTTTTTTACAATACGTGATTTTCTAAAATGGACCCATGGTTTTATATATGGATTCTAATGTTGCACCAGCAATATGCCTAACGGGATTTATTCCTCTTAATAAAGACTCTTTCCAAGCCTAAGTGGATCCTCAAGAGTCGCAAGTTGCTCTACAGTCGCATGATCTTGAATTGTGTGACCATTTGGGCATAATATCACTCCCATGTGATGTAGGTTTCATACAAGGCCCCTCTATTGCATGAAGTTGTATTGCCCACGAATTCGTAAGCAATTCATCAAAGATTAACATTATGTTGAGAGCCAGAGCAAAATGCTTATCAAAAAGACAAAAACTATCCACAAATCCGACCGCATATTCATGGGACAAGGTTTGCAAGTGGATGACAAGGCTGGTGCAAGCACTGCATTATAAGTCATATCCATACATGGTATTCTCCCCATAGATTCAAGGTGTTTGCAACAAAGAGAATATGCTTCCACAAGCACCCATTCTTTGGATGCCTCTCCTACAAAATCAGTCCCATATTTTCTTATTACTAACGCATCAGTAAAATGTGATTGTTCTAAGATCCAGCATAACAGCATACCTTATAACATACACATCTATTGTTAGGCCATATTCTTTTCCTGGGAATTGTAATTCCCTAGCAAATAGGTCCACTATCAAACGTGCTAGGTACCCAAGGATTTAAAAATCTTCCCACATCAGGTTTCTTATACAGAGGCACATGCTTTGGCAAGTCTTAGACCTTTGGGTATTGTTTGGATCCTATGCAAATAGGGGAGGGTTTCTATTTGCACAGGTGCAAACAAAATTTTATGCTTGTCTATGCCTTTTTACATGTGCAACCGGTTGTACAGCAGTACAGGTAGAAAAATGTGCTCCTAGTTGGGTTTTTTAGATTTCGGCTTTCCCCATTAACAAATGAAAACGCATTACTTGTTTGCACATATGACAAAAACAGACAAACAAGTACAACTATGAACATGCGTTTCTTTGCATACACATTACAACAATGCAAATGCAAAGAAACGCACGTCATATATACGCAACATCCAAACAAGCTCTTGGTGCACATGAATTTACAAACCTTCGACGGTTGGTTGGGTTCATTCCCACAAAGAGTGGGATTTCATTTCCATGGGGATCGGAAGTCTGAATGTTAAAAGTTTTTTTTTTTTTGAAAAGTTCCAAGTCTGAATGTTAAGCTATGGAAATAACATGGGAATTGATCCTATGTCCTTGGGAATTCCAATTCCTAGGAAAAGAACACAGAATTCAACATCAACCTTTTCCTATTATTTCACCTGAATACTAGATCCAGACTGATAATCTCGAGTATTACCACAATAATATCCACATTTAAGATATTTTAGACTATTATCATTGCCAAATTACAGGAATTATAGAAAGAATGTTCAGAGCCGCTTCGGATTTCACTGATGAGATCAACAACCCGAAGAGATAAGGATGTCGGAACAACTGGATCGTGTAAATCCTATGCTAGATCTGATCACAGAACAGAGAGAGAGACGGGAGCAGATTACATACCATCAGGTGAAGAAGGCGGAGGGAACAGAGACGATCGGAGATAGGCTGCAGTTGGAGAGGAAGCGTCGAGCGCGATATGGGGTTTACTTTCCGGCGAGGGCGAGGATCGAATACGGGCTCGGGGAGGTTTATTTTCCAGGACGGCAGGACCCCAAAGTAAAGGCTAGTAAATGGGACGTGGACCAGTAAATCTTATTTCATTCTTACTGTTTGTATTGGCTAGTAAAATAAATCATTACTTCTGGACGACTGTTTGGTTTGATCAGTAAAGTAAATCATAAATTAAAGAAAGACTTAGCCTTAAACTCATTTTAGCAGATGCTATATTAGCTAAAGGATATGCAATGTTTCAATATTGCGCCGAGTCCCTCCCGAACATTGCGTGTTACAGCGGCTTACCCCCTAATGTGCTACAGAAAGAGTATCCATTTATCTCCAACAAGAATATCCATTTGCTGGTTGACACTGTGCATGTAGCGGTTGCTACAGTGATTTTTCACTATAGCTGCTACAATGATTTCACTGTACTACAGTGTAATCATTGTAACAAGAGTATCAATTCAATTTGGTAAGAGTATCAATTTAGTAAATTGATTGTTGCTATAGTGATTTCATTGTAGCTACTATAGTGATTTCACTATAGCAAAAGTATCAACTAGCACATGGATACTCTTTCTAGAGATGAATGGATACTCTTGTTGCAATGAAAGCACAGTAGCAACCACAACATACACAATGTCACGCGGAGAATACATACCCTTGTTGGTGACAAATGGATACTCTTTCCGGAGAGAAATGTATACTCTTGCTATGGTGCTTTTGTTGTAATACCTACAATGAAATAATTGTAGCAACCACTACATGCATAGTGTTAATCGATGAATGGATACTCATGCTAAAGACGAACGGATACTCTTACTGGAAACGAATGAATATTCTTGCTGGAAGGGCAGTTTTGTGATTTAAAGGGTAAAAAAAAGAACATTTTCGATTAGGAACCTTCTATACAAACGTGTCATTCGGGAGGGACTTTAGCTAATATCCTAACAAATTGTATCCAATTAGCTTAAATAAAGACCCGTGGAGGAATTTAGGACTAATTAACCCTAAATTAAATTTACGTATCGGTTGCTCGCCGCAGCCGTCCACCATCCCCCGTCGGTCACTAAAAACCCGTCGCCGCCTTGCCAACCGCCGCCCACCACCCCCCGCCGGACACCGACCACCAGCCACCCGCCACCAGTGGCGGGTGTTGACCGATGGGGTGGCGACAGGCAACAAGTGGTTGGCTGGGGTGGTGGCCCGGCGATAGTGATGCATG
Source organism: Chamaelirium japonicum (assembly GCA_947650365.1). Classification (NCBI taxonomy): domain Eukaryota; kingdom Viridiplantae; phylum Streptophyta; class Magnoliopsida; order Liliales; family Melanthiaceae; genus Chamaelirium; species Chamaelirium japonicum. Next base: position 53,344,422 of record OX393551.1, on the reverse strand, counting down.
GTGGTTGGTGGGGCGTGACGGTCGGTGGTAGGCAGCAACCGGTGGTGGTGACACTCCTAGGGTTCATCCTACGGCCCATAGATCATGGCCATTGAAATTGGGATCACCATTTGTCGCTCCTCAAATCGTTGAATTCATCACAAGATGCTCTCTCGATTACGTCGTTACTGACTTGTGTGGGACAATGAAGCCCTTTATTAGTAAATCAAAAGTTTTACTTGGCTTTTCAGAGTAAAACTTGTTTGGCTAATCGTAAACCTCCTACCATTTACTTTACTACAACATTTTGGATCCAAATAATAGCAAAGTAAAACTTTTATTCGATTTGCTTTACTAGTTAGCCCGTTGACCGAAAACAAACAAGCTTAGGGATTTTTTTACCCCAGGTGTAGGAGAGGCATGCACCCAGTGACATAGCAAAAAGGATTGGCTTGGTGCTGTGGGGTCCACATGAGTTGGATAGTAGAGATGGGTTTGGTAACAGTGTGTTTGGATGAGATAATTAGAATTTACCACGATATTAATAAATGAAGGGATTTGAATAACTAGATTTTAAAACCTTTATTTATGAATATCCTTGTTTAGGTAGCCAGTTTTGCACCTGTAGTTTTTTTTAAAAAAATTTGATAATTGAGAACTCATTCCTCTGAATTTCTTGTTTGGGTGAAGAACTGTAGCGATGTGAACCACAATCTTTTTAAGATCCGAAGTACATATCCAAACCTTTGATCCTTTTTTTCTTCAAATCTTTAAATATGGACCACCCCCATAAAACCTAAAATCAAATTTAAACATCTATTTAGAAGAAAAAAAAAATAAAAAAGGTATGTGTAAAATTTAGAAACATTGATACACACATCCTTCATATCATTTCCTACAACAAAATTTAGAAACAATGATAACATACTTCATCATTTCTTGTATCAAAACATGAATAATCAAATCAAAGTGGGATTTAAAAACAATGATACCAAATCAAACGGTGAAACACAAATCTTCATATCACGTTCCCACAACAAAACAGTGATATCCAAAAGGCTTTGTATAACAAAACAAATCAAGATCTTTAACTAGTAGAATCTAATTGTAACACCCCAATATTTTTCCGGGAGATTTCTATCCGCAAAAACACATGGGGTGTTCAAGGATCAACTTAGTTTTATCAATCCCACTAAGAGAAGTAAGGGAAAGAGAGCCAATATTATTAATATCAATAAGTCATTACAGTACTTGCTTCAATTAAAACATTAACTACGATTATTTCTTCCAGCTTGCTGATGACTACTGTTCTTCTTCCGGTTCAGGTTCCATGTACGGTTCGTACATCGGATCTTTAAAATCCTTTAAATTTCCTTCTTCAATCCCAAACTCCTCCCCTGCAGTGTTAGGGTCTGCAAGAAATTCAGCTGTAGGGGTGTGAGTCTTAACACAACATAGGCCCAGTAAAGGATAGGATTCTAAGGATATTCTCACCATAAATAGGTACTAGCAAATATAATTATGCGCAAGAAAGTGAATTATTATCATATGTGGAAACACTAATCAATTTGGACACTCTTTATGACCTCAGCCCAGGACAAAGTGTCACACCCAGAGTCTTTCCGGGCAAGCACCACACCCAGGTACGTTTACCAGGGACGCCCCACACCTAGGGTCTTTAAGGTCACACCAGGCAAGCCCCACACCTAGAGTCCTTTTGGCTATATAGCCAGGCAAGCTCCACACCCTCCATTGACTAATAAATTCCACATCAATATAACAACAATTAATCTTTATTACCACATAATTGAATTTCTAAGACAAATTTATGGTAGGAATATCCCAGTTCTAATCCCCTACCTGAAGAGTTGTGGAGTCTTTCGCTTGATGGAGATACCTTCGTAAATTCCCGACCTGAAATATATATATTTTTATATTTTGTTACTTTTACAAGGATGGGTCGTAACTTAAATCCCGATGCATTTTATTTTTATAGGGATATTTTGGTCATTTTTAAAATATTTTAATTTTATACCCATATTCTATGGTTTTTCATTCTGAAACCGTGGCCGCAGATGGAACTCAATTCGGAGTTCGTTTGCTCCCGGTATGGCCAAAATAGCCGGCATTGACGGAATTTAAATGGGTGATCTGCCTTTAGTAAAAAGGCAGGTTGCTCCAAACAATAGTGTTTCAGTTTCACAAATATCAGGGTCGTGTTATCAGTCAGTTATTGGGCTTAAATGGGCTTCAACCCATAGTATATAAAAGGCTTATTGGGCTTCGGCCCACAGCATATAAAAGGTTTATTGGGCTTCAGCCCACGGCATATAAAAGGCTTATTGGGCTTCAGCCCATTTTTCTAGTGGCCAATAGCCCAGGAAAATAAAATATTACAGGTATAGGAGTTGACTGGCGGCGGGCGACGACCGGTGGCGGACGACGGCGACCAGCGGTGGCAGACGGCGGGAGGCGGTGGCGGACGGCGGCTACCGGCGACGGGAGGCGGCATCGGCGGCGATTGGCGACGGAGGGTTGCAGGTGGTGGTTGGGTGGCAGAGGGCTGGGCAAGGTTATCGAGGTGGGGGCTTGAGTGAAGAAATCTATTGCAGAGGGGTGTTTATATAGGCCTTTCGGGAATACCAAAAGTCCTAGGACCTTAAATGAAAAGCAGCCCATTATTGTTTCAGCTGCGCGACCGTTTTCGTCCGATCGGAAATGAAGGGTCTACGGTTTAGTTGTCTTTTGGTCTCCCCCCCTTACTATAAATACTTACTTTTCTGATGTTTAGATAGAAAAGTTTTAAGGGTTCTCTGGTTAGAGGGAAAAGAGTTAAAATTTTGCTGATGGGTCCCTAGTTCAAAACCTTATATTGGTTATTTTTTTCTTTAATTTTTAAATGCTCTAAACGTGCTCAAAATGTAAAAGTTTGTATAGGGTTTTTGATCGTTTCGACGAGATAGACGCAATGGTGCAGTCCGATTTTTGAATTGAAATTTATAGTGAAAATTCATTATTATATTATATTTAATTATTAACAGAAAAATTTGGGATGTTACACTAATCTACTTGAGCAAAAACATCATGATGAAGATCTTCTTCTCTTCAAGTGATATCTTTTTTAATAGAAAAAAATTGTCCTCATTGTCCATATGCCAATCTAATGCTCTAAAATATTCTTTTTGGTCCAAATGTGGAATTACATTGACCTCAACATATACTTCCCCAACATCCAATTTCTTTGTGGAGGAACGCATGTACACTTCCAAAGAAAAAGCCATCTTCAACACTGTTGAAGCAAGAATATCAGTGCTTCCTCCTCTCTTTTTTGGGTGTGCCACATTAGATGTAGAAGGACCTCTTTTCTTTTGACTAAAAGATGAACTAGAAGAAAAATCACCGCTTCTTAAATTGTCACTAAATTGAGTCCCGCTAAAGCAGTCATTGTCATTGCCTCCTTCACTACTCATGGCTTCATCAACATCAATAGCCGTCTCAGCACCCTCTTCTGTAGCCCTGTCTTTTCCGCACAAGTCTACTATGTCGTCCCAATTTGGAATCACTGTATATCAATATTTTGTTCCTTCTGTATATAACTGTCAAAAAAGGGAAGAAAAGAAAAAAAAAGCATCATAAATGACAATGACATTGAACTTGTATATAACAAAAAATGTAAAAAAAAAATATTTACCCATTCTACCTTAACATAATCATTCCATGCATTTTCATCGTCCACTATTATCATGTACTTGTTCTCATCACAATTAAACCCGCATTGACTTAGAATGCCAAAAACGATTCTATAAATTTTTTTCCAAGCCTTAACACAAGTTTTTATATTATCAGCACTTATAGGAATCTTAAATTGGCTAGTCAGCTTAGATGAAGCAATGGTATATGCCATTGTCTTCCAACCACCATCTCTTTTGTGACCCAAATTGTGTTCATCTCTAAGAACATTCGCTAAAACATGCTCTATTTCTATGCCCATGGTATATATGTTTTATCTTCCCCATCATTCATTGTTCCCTTATTCACATTTGTTTTTGTCTCTTTTCTTCTTCCTTTGTTAGGTTCCATGCTTGAAAGTTAAAATTTACCTGTGCAATAAACTGCTTTTGCCAAGTGTAGGCTCTCCAGCCGAATGTGGATGCCCAACCAATTATGGACGCCACCAAATCAAATTTACCACCTTGTTCGAGTGCTGATAGACACGAGCATTATCACCGCTCATGAAATATTATCACATTCCCCAAAATATTATCACTGCTCACGAAATATTGTTATCACCATCGAAATATTTGTATCTCCCTCAAAATATTATCGCAACTCTTGAAATGTTTTGTTGTCATCTTTGAAATACTGTCACCTTTCTCGAAATATTATCACTGTCCTCGAAATCTTCTGCGTGCAAACAGGCACGAGCATTACTAGTATATATATAGGGATTCGGGAAGCTGAACTCGAGTTCACCATTCAAATGATGAACTCAAATGGAGAAGCTGTCACGTGTCTTGAGAAAGTCAACAATTACAGTTAGAGATATTTATATATACACATATATGAGGATATATATAAATATATATACCCAGCCGCAATTGTTTATTTTTTTAAGACATGTGGCATCTTCTTTATTCAAGTTCATCATTTGAATGGTGAACCCGTATATATATATATACTAGTAAGAAACCCGGGCAATGCCCGAATGTGTTTGATGCACGCCATTTGGCAAAGACGACATCACAACTGTTCAAAAAAGTGTAAAATTTGAAGTGAGTGTGATTCACTTGTTAGAGAGAGAGATTAACATCAAATGACCATTAAATATCATTGAATGAAAATTTATCATCTTTATGGTTGGTTTTTAAATGGATTTAAAAATGAGCTGCGTTCACACACGGAAGAAGAATTCTAACTCTTTAAAAGACATCCATGTGTCATAACACGGGAGAGAGGCTTCCATTTTAGTATATAGTATAGACTAGTAAGAAACCCGGGCATTGCCCGGATATCAAATGACCATTAAATGTTATTGAATGAGTATTTATCATCTTTATGGTAGGTTTTTGATAGGATTTAAAAGAAAGCCGCGTTCACACATGGAAGAAGAATTCTGGGTCTTTAAAAGACGTCCGCGTGTCACAACACGGGAGAGAGGCTTCCATTTTAGTATAGATACTATTAAGAAACCCGGGCATTGCCCGAATGTACTTGATGCACTTCATTTGGCAAAGGCAACATCGCAATTGTTCAAAGAAATGTGAAATCTGAAGTGAGTTTGATTCACTTGTTAGTGTGTGTGTGTGTGTGTGTGTGTGTGTGTGTGTGTGAGAAAGAGAGAGAGAGAGAGAGAGTTTAACATCAAATGACTATAAAATGCCATTGAATGAAAATTTATTATCTTTATGATAAATTTTAAATGGATTTAAAAGAGAGCTGCATTCACACACGGAAGAAGAATTCTAGCTTTTTAAAAGACGTCCATGTGTCACAATACGGGAGAGAGACTTCCATGGTTTGTGAAGATCACTATTTAAGGGGTAATAAAAACCTTGCCATAAAATATATCATAAAAATCTGCCATAAGATAAATAAGGGTTATTTTGACTTTGCCCCCCAAATTTTGCCTTGAATTAGACTTTACGCCCCATGTTTTCATTAAGTAAACTTTACCCCACAAAACTAACTGTTCCGTCACTTCTTCATCTAAGAGGAAGGGTAAACTGACGGAAAATAAATAAAATTTTGAGAGGTGAGTTGACGGAATGTTAGATTTGGGGGGTAAAGTCTAATTCAAGGCAAAATTTGGGGGGCAAAGTCAAAATAACCCTATAAATAATTATGAGTGTGTTCACACACCGGCAATTCACGATCTCTCTACCTTCCAAAAGACATGAGAGAGATTTATGAGCGAGGGAGATAGAGATAGAGAGAGTAATATGGGGGTGAGAGGATTAAATGGTATTAAATTATTATAAATGGCTCATTCTCCTCATAATGCTTGCAAACATCTCCTCATAATGCATGCAAACATCGGGTACACACAGGGATATCCATGTTCACACAGGGATGAGAGACTTTTCTGTCATCAATAGGGCTCCACGTGTCACACCACAGGAAAGAGGGCTCCGTTTTAGTATATAGTATAGATATATATATATATATATATATATATATATATATATATATATATATATATATATATATATATATATATATATATATATATATATATATATATATATATATATATATATATATATATATATATATATATATATATATATTTCAGGGTTTTGTGGGGGGGCAAACATTTTATTGAGTCCAGAGACAAACCGTAAGAGACAAACACAGTCGTTCATTGCTGTTAGGGTGAGTGTCATTCACTTAGAAGAGATAGATTAACAGCTGTGATTGATTCGACCAGCCCTCCAAAAATGGAAGGTGATCAATACGGATAACTGTGCCATTATCTCTCTCTCCTTCTAAGCCCCCGGATGGAAACCCCCACGCTCTCTCTCTCTCTCTCTCCGTCTCTCTCTCCATCGCTCTCTCTCTTCCTCAATGTTTCTCTCTTTCTCTCTCTCTCTCCATCTCTCTCTTCCCCCAAACTCTTTCTCTCCCCCGATCTCTCTCTCTCTCTCTCTCTCTCTCTCTCTCTCTCTCTCTCTCTCTCTCTCTCTCTCTCTCGCGATCCAAATCCAGCCCCCCTCCCCGCAATGAACTTCTCTCCCTCCCTCTCTCTCTCTCACACACACACACACTCTCGATCCTCTCCTCCCATCCCTCACGATCCTAACCCTAACCCTAATCCAATTCCCCAAGGCCCCAAGACCCCAAGACCGAGGTTGAAGGAGTTCATCGAAATAGGAGGGGGAGAGGTTGGAGGAGTTACTGGATATGGTGGCGATATGAAGCCACCGCCGTTCAAGTTCCACCGGATCTGGTTGGAGTCCGATGAGATCCGGTTCCTGCAGGGCCTCCTCGGGTGCTGGTCGCATGGTTGGGTCGAGGGCAGGGTCGGTGATCTTGGGGGAGTCAGCGAGGGAGAGGTCGGCGCCGTCGCCGGAGTGGAGGGGGCAGGGGAGGGAAGAGGAGTTGAGAGGGGCAATAGGGGGGGAGGAGAGCTGGCTCCCAGATTCAACCAATGAGAGAGAGGTGCCTGGTATCACGACCCGGACCGACGAACCGACACCGCGACCCAGATCCAACCGGTCGACATCGTCGCTGCCAACTCTCTTTCTCTCTCTCTCTCTCTCTCTCTCTCTCTCTCTCTCTCTCTCTCTCTCTCTCTCTCTCCTCTCAAAGGTATACCATCGCTGGGGACTTCAGGTTCTGATATTCCATAATGCACTTCGGTTTCTTCTGTAATTGAGTTGACATTAGGTTCTTCACTGCAAGAACAATCCATATGTGTATTTGTAGAATTGCCCATTTTAGTATTTGAACTCTCTTCAAATGGAGAAATACACATGGAGTTCTTATTTTTCGATAAGCCCTCGGAGTTATCTTCAGAGGAAGGAACGATGTTACTCAGTTGAACACACAATTCTCTTGCATCCTCCTCATCAACATCGACTTCTTCTTCTGAATTGTGATCAATATGAGGTAAAATCAAAGCATGATTAAGGCTCACCCTCAGAAGATTCAAGCTATCATGAGCACTGTGCCCTTTAGAATATCCACCAGTAGTACCAACTAAATTACCTCCAAAAGATTTCGCTTTTATAAGCTCTTCCTGTAGCCAAAGAAAAAACAAAATGATACCTTCCCTAAGTTGACAAGTAATGCAGTTAAAAAATCTTTGCTCTTTTTAGATAAGCAAACATTTAATTGTCGAATTTTGATCACTCAAACCATTGACATTATCCTCTGTTATTTCATTTATCACTGCCTTATTCTGTACAAGTTTTGCTCGCTCTCCAAATCGTAGAGTGCTCAAAGTTCCAGTTTTATATCTGCATTTACCAGTTACATAAATCATTTCTAACTAGGCATGCTCTGTTTGACATTTTTAACTAGGCATGCTCTGTTTGAAATTGTACTACTAAGAGGATGCAGCACTACAAAGTATATCGACGTAAGTAGCATTTTGAAGAAGTTATTCATATTTGTTACAATGTCGTATGCTCTGCGTTTGAGGATTTTCAGTGAACAAAAGAGAAGAAAATGAATAGGCAAAGCATATTTGATGCTGTGTCTTAGAGTCGGTGATATCCACATGACAGGTATCAACTGTTAACTAATTGGAAATCCCTTTCTCTATTGTATAAAGGCTGATTCTAATCTTTGCAAACATTTCAGGTTTTTGCACTACTTGAATCAGTTTTTATTTTTGACATATCTGCCCATTGCAATATATAGGGGCGTGTTAGGATGCGACGTGCGGTGTCGCAGCGCAACCGTCTGATGCACCACTGCGTGCATCGCACATACGCAGCGGGTGCATCAGACGGCTACGGTGTGACACCGTACACACCGCACGCCGCATTTTATCATTCCTCTATATATATATATATATATATATATATATATATATATATATATATATATATATATATATATATATATATATATATATATATATATATATATATATATATATATATATATATATATATATATATATATAATTTTTAGGTACACAATACTCCCCAACCGTGGTGTGCGTGACACACTCGACAAAGGGGATCGGAGAGGACATGGGGAGTAACGTGACTATTCATGAAATTGATCAAGGTCATCTAATGCAATCTATCACGACTGTGAATTGGCCATGAGTTGCATGAGACCAGGCCGTCTTTCTCTGTCACAATTGGAATTCCTCTTCACGACGTCGTGCGCGTGCGTACACACAGAGTATGCCTATCAACTTTTATGGAGTGTTATCTAACGTCCGAAACTTCAATACCTAATTCAGTGTCCAAACCGATGTGCATTCTCCTGTCCACTGTTGATTGTGCAGCTCAACTCCTCTTTTAGTGATGTGCAATGCTAAATTTATAGTCATTGTACAATGAGCTGCCATCCATATTACTGTTGATAGCTATGCATATATTTCCATATACATATATATACTTCAGAAATCATGATCATTATATAATGGGTTGCAAATTTTGGTGGAGTTTTGAGAACAAAAAAGCATGCTCTGATGACTATGTAACAAAGGAGGAGAACAATCCCCTTCAGTTAATATGACGTCCCACCCTGCACGAACAATAAATTCATATGTTATCATTTCGTTAAGATTAGTTAATAGTTGCATATATGAACCCTGCAATCATCTTTCACAATCATGCATTAATCCATATAAAGCACCATGACTGAAGTTTTATATAGAGATGATGAGTTCTTTCTGCTCCCGATGCTAGGCAACCGGATGGCTCTCTATTCTCTCACGAACGGTCCATATGCTTAACCTACCATCCGATGGCAAAAACACCCGGCCGTAAAAAAAAATTCCCTACACCGGTGACAAAAATACAAATTGTGCCTTTTCTTTTAGATGACATGGCAGACCGTGATTAGGCTTTAAGCAGTGCAGCAAATCATTTAATTAACCATCAAAAATGGTCTCAAGGACGAGACCAAGGGTTAAATACCACCTCCTTTTTCAGTACAATTCCCTCAAAATCTTTTGCGTGGACTCAAAATTTTTTACCTCGAAATCTTTTGTCACACTCGAAATATTTTGTTTCTACTCTCTAGATATTGTTACCTCCCTCAAAATATTTTTGACACCTTTTAAGTATTGTCACTTTCCTCAAAATGTTGTCCTCGCCCTCGAAATCTTTTGCGTGCCGACCAGCACGGGCATTACTAGTATATATATATCTGGGCTGGGATCCGTTGACAACCTGTTTCCTTAACAACCCATTTTCTCACAAAAAATCAGCAAATTCTAAAACCTCTAGGCCCATCAAATGATGGGTTGTTAAGGAAACGGATTGTCAACGGATCCCAGCCCTATATATATATATATATATATATATATATATATATATATATATATATATATATATATATATATATATATATATATATATATATATATATATATATATATATATATATATATATATATATATATATATATATATATAGGGGCATGCTATGCTGTGGCATGCGGTACGTGCGGCACAGCACCGCAGTCGTCTGATGCACACGCTGCGTGCATCGCATGCACGCTGCAGTGCATCAGACGACTGCGGTGAGGTGCCGCACTTACCGCATGCCGCATTATAGCATTTATATATATATATATATATATATATATATATATATATATATATATATATAGGGGAGGGATACTCTTACTAATGGAATCTTACTAATGAAAGTTACAAATCATCTTTTACTTGACCTAGAGGTTTCAGAATTTGATGAAACTTGGTGGGGATGCTCTCTATGGCAAGTTGATCATCATCACCAAAAATCATCAAATTCTATAACCTCTAGGGGCATCAAATATGTTATTCAAATTAACGGTTAAAATTAACGATCGATAAAGCTTCTAACATTTGATGCCCCTAGAGGTTATAGAATTTGATGATTTTTGGTAAAGATGATCAACTTGTCATAGAGAGCATCCCTACCAAGTTTCATCAAATTATGAAACCTCCCTCCCCATAAAAGGCGATTTGTAACTTTCATTAGTAAGATTCCATTAGTAAAAGTATCCCTGCCCATATATATATATATATATATATATATATATATATATATATATATATAGGAATGTTACAATGAGCTGTGAACTACCGGTTTAGAAAGTGAGCTGGGGGTATTTTGACCCCCCTAGGAGTTTTAAAATTTGATGAAATTTGGTGAGTGTGTTGTCTAGGGTAAGATGATCATCCTCACCAATTTTTATCAAATTCCAAAACTTCTAAAGGGGCAAATGGTCGAAGCAAAATCTATCATCCACAATCATTGTTAAAATATGTAGATTTTGCTTTTACCATTTAACTCCCTTAGAAGTTTTGGAATTTGATGAAAATTGGTGAGGATGATCATCTTACCCTAGACAACACCCTCACCAAATTTTATCAAATTCCAAAACTTCTAGGGGGGTCAAAATACCCGTAGCTCATTTTCTCCTATTGCAGCTCACAGGTCAATGGACAGGGTTTTGTGAAATCGAGTTCACCATTCAAATAGTGTAATTGAATGGAGAGGTTTCCATGTGTCCTGAGAAAGTGTTCAACCCTCTTTTACTTTTTGCTTTATGTCTTTTCAATATTCAACCCTTAAATGCCTATCCCCTCTTACTTGCTTTATGTCTTTTCAGTGGACACATGGTGCAAAATAAATTATATTTCATCATTCATTTATAAACTCAAGGACACATGGTAATGATCCAGGGATATGCTACTTTGTCGCAGAGTTAGACACACATCATCGAAATCGTTAGATAGAGGTTTTAGAATTTATTGATTTTATGTAAGGATGATCATCTTTAATTTGATAACACATCCATAAAAAATCAGCACATTCTAAACCTTTAGGAGCATCAAATCTAAAAAGCTTTATCGACCATTCATTTTAACTGTTAAATTGAAGAAAATATTTGATCAGTCTATAGGTTTTAGAATACGTTGATTTTTTGTTGATGTGTTATCTAAGACAAGATTATCATCCTCACAAAAAATCAACAAATTTTGAAACCTCTATTTAGGATTTTAGAGATATGTGTCTAACTCTCTCTCTCTCTCTCTCTCTCTCTCTCTATATATATATATATATATATATATATATATATATATATATATATATATATATATATATATATATATATATATATATATATAAATATATATATATATATGAGGAATGGGATGCTGCCTATCAAAGCAGCGTTTTTTGCTGCTTTGATACATTGTTTGACCATCCTAGAAGTTCTGGAATTTGATGAAATTTGGTGAGGGTGTTGTCTAGGGTAAGATGATCATCCTCACAAATTTTCATCAAATTCCAAAACTTCTAAGAGGGTCAAATGGTCGAAGCAAAATCAGCAAAATCTGCAGTCACCGTTAAAATCTGCAGATTTTGCTTCGATCATTTGACCCCCCTAGAAGTTTTGGAATTTGATAAAAATTTGTGAGGATGATCATCTTACCCTAGACAACACCCTCACCAAATTTCATCAAATTCCAAAACTTCTAGGATGGTCAAACAATGTATCAAAGCAGCAAAAAACGCTGCTTTGATAGGCAGCATTCCATTCCTCTATATATATATATATATATATATATATATATATATATATATATATATATATATATATATATATATATATATATATATATATATGGGGAGAGATACTCTTACTATGATCCGGGTCGTCTATTAGATCCCGACGTACGGTTCGGATTAGATGGGGAGTTAAAATAATGGTGTCCGCATTAAATGCAGGCTTTTAATATGGGTATTTAATGTGGATACCATTGCTTTAACTCCCCATCTAATCCGAACCGTATGTCGAGATCTAATGGACAGCCCGGATCATAGGTAACTATATGAGTAAGAGGCCATGAGTAAGAGTATCCCTCCCCTATATATATATATATATATATATATATATATATATATATATATATATATATATATATATATATATATATATATATATATATATATATATATATATATATATATATATATATATATATATAGGGTCAGGTTCAATGGACACTATTTTTGCACTCAATTTTTTACACCGATTTTCAAAACATTAGATAAAGGTTTCATAATTTCTTGATTTTTTGTAAACATAATCACCTTATCCTAGATAGCACATCCACAAAAAATTAGAACATTCTAAAGCCTCTAAGTACATCAAAACTAAAATGCTTTATCGACCGTCTATTTTAATCGTTAATTTGAAGAGCACATTTAACAAGTCTAGAGGATTTAGAATGTGCTAATTTTTTGTGGATGTGTTATCTAAGACAAGATGATTATGCTCACAAAAAATCAAGAAATTCTAAAACCTCTATCTAATGGTTTGAAAATCGATGTAAAAAATTGAGTGCAAAAACAGTGTCCATTGAACCTGACCCATATATATATATATATATATATATATATATATATATATATATATATATATATATATATATATATATATATATATATATATACGCCATCTTATGCACGCGTTGTGTGCTTGCGATGTACGCAACGGTGCATCAGACGGCTACTATGCGGTGCCGCACTTACCGCATGCCCCTATATATATATATATATATATATATATATATATATATATATATATATATATATATATATATATATATATATATATATATATATATATATATATATATATATATATATATATATATATATATATATATATAGAGAGAGAGAGAGAGAGAGAGAGAGAGAGAGAGAGAGGGCTGTTACAGTGAGTTGTGGGCTGTCGGGGGGGAAAGTGAGCTGCGGATATTTTGACCCCCCAAGAAGTTATAGAATTTGATAAAATTTGGTAAGGTTGTTGCCTAGTATAAGATGATCATCCTCACCAATTTTTATTAAATTCCAAAACTTCTAGGGGGGTCAAATGATCGAAGCAATTGTAATGGTGACTACGGACGACAGAAATTGCTTCGACCATTTGACTCCCCAAGAAGTTTTGGAATTTGATGAAAATTGGTGAGGATGATCATCTTATACTAGGCAACAACCTCACCAAATTTCATCAAATTCCATAACTTCTTGGGAGGTCAAAATACTCACAGCTCACTTTCCCCCCCGACAGCCCACAGCTCACTGTAACAGCCCTCTCTCTCTCTCTCTCTATATATATATATATATATATATATATATATATATATATATATATATATATATATATATATATATATATATATATATATATATATATATATATATATATATATATATATATATATATATATATATATATATATATATATATATATATAATTTCACTAGGAATGGATAAAGAGAGCTGTTTGATACAAACATAAATGATGATTAGAAAATCAAAGGGCAAGATCTCTCTGCATTGGGTTAATTTTATATGTTATGCACGATCTGCTTTAGACCTGATCTCCATGATCATTTCTCGAAAATCATAGTCGTCTGTACCCTGACGTCAATTGGGCAAGCGCTGTGATTATATGCCACGTCAATCGGACAAACGGTTGAATAACACACGATCTCTCCATTTCTCTCTTTCTCTCTCTATGCGTCCCTCTCTCATCGAACCGCTTAGCATGTCCCCCTCTCTCTCTCTCTCTAACCACTCAGTCCATCCCGATTCTCTCTCTCTCTCCTCCCTTCCATGATCTCTCTTTAACACTCTCTCTCTCTTATTCAATCGCTCAACCCGTCCCTCTCTCTCTCTCTGCGTCCCTCTCTCTAACCGCTCATCCCCACCGGTGCTTCCTCCTCCACTCCGACCGGATCCCGAGCTCCCATGGATCTGCACAAACCCTATCTACTACAATGCCAAATCGCTCAGCCCGTCGCTCTCTTTCTCTCTCTCTCTCTCTCTCTCTCTCTCTTTCTCTCTCTCTCTAACTGCTCATCCCTATCGGTGCTTCCACCTCCACTCCGGTCGGATCTCGATCTCCCATGGATCTGCATAAACCCCGTCTGCTACAACGCCAAATCGTTCAGCCAATCCCTCTGTCTCTTTCTCCGCGTCCCTCTCTTTAATCGCTCATCCCACCGGTGCTTCCTCCTCCACTCCGGCTGGATCCCGATCTCCCATGGATCTGCACAAATCTCGTCTACTACAATACCTACAGTTTCTTCAAGGATCGCGAGATGTACGATCGGGTCTTCGGCAACGCCAACCGGCTCCGTCGTTTTCTCCGGTGGCGCGTCCAGGTGATGGAGCATGGCGTCCGCCTCCTCGAACCCCGCCCTGGCGGCGTCAACTCCATCATCCAGGTCACCGACCTCAGGACATGCCCATGCACGAGCTCCGTGTGGCCTCCAACTAGATCCTCTCTGCAAAACCATGAAACCATTAATGGGTTCTTTTGTTTAGATCCCTGAAAATCCATGAACTAGATTTTTGATCGTATTCTTTTCCTGTTTTTTTTTTGTTGGATCAAATCTGATAATCTTGGATGGGTTGTTCGGTTGCAGGTGTTCATCAATGTGCCGTGATATTTCAGCATGCTGTACTAAGTGATCAGTCCCTTTCTCACAGAGAGGACCAAGAGCAAGTTCCTGATCTGATTTGCCTCTAATTTGTATCTTCTTCCTCCCCCCTCTGAACAGCTTCTGATTGGTGATGGATCTTCTTCCCCGGGGGATGAATTCTACATCGTTTACAGTATGACATTAATGCCATGACGTGTTCATTTCAATGCTCATTCATGTATCATGTGATTGCTCTGTTCTTTCATATTTATTAGGCCGGAGTTCGTGTCGGTCCAGTACGGTGGCCTGAGCTGGCCGGGAGATTTGCAAAGCGGCAGCCCTCCCAAACCGGCTTCCGAGTTCATCATCAAGGGGTGGAGACAAAGGTGAATCTCGAAAAAGACGGGATCAAGGTAATTAATTTCTTATTTCTTTCCTTTAACAAATGATTTATTAGGGAAAAAATAAATTGATGATCTGTATATACGGTGGTGGGTGGATTTTTATAGAGTGGAGCCACCATTACGTGGGACATAGTGGTGGGGGGATGAGACATGGAGTACAGTGACGAGTATGTGCCCTGGCGGTGAGCTACGTGATTGTCGTTGAGGAGTCCGTCCACAACGTCTTTACCTCCCGGGAGGCGGGGAAGATGGTGCTCTCCGTCGACAACACCGCCTCGCGAAGGTGCAAGGTGGCGTCCTACCAATACTCCGTCCGCAAACCCTCGGTTGTTGTCGCTGTCTAAGAATATTTAGGTTTTAATCTTTCAAGTCTTTCCTCTATCCTTTTATGTGTAATATGAGGAGTATGCATGCTGTAGGTTTTAAAAGGGGGGGGGGGGGGGGGGCTTAAAGTACATATTTTAATTGTGATGTTTGTTGTTTGTTATGATATTTTGTTCCAAATCACAATGTTGTTTTATTTTGCTTCTTAAAGGGTATAAACATTTTTTTTTATAAGGTCCTTTCTCTTTATAGAATAGAGATACATCATGTCATTTGTATAATAAAGTCATTTGTATAATAAGGGAGTGATTGCCCTTATTAAGAGATATAAAGGGTATGGCTAAACCTAAGGATTTTGTTAAGATATCAATATTTTTGTTTTCCTTGACATCACACACTATGAGTTACAGTGGAAAATTGCAGCAAAATAAAGGATTTTTTTCAGGAAATATTGTTTAAATAAGTGGAGAGGTAAGGCTCCTTTTATACCCACCATGTCTAACCCCCATCCTCTCTCTATAGGACTTGAATACAATTCCAATTGCAGGTCCAATTGGGACTAAAAGGAGAAGAGAAAATATAACATGGGCAAGTCAACATTGAGCGATCCCAACATTATGTTCAACCACAGATGGGTTGCTGGAAAAGAGTGTGCCTAACGGGGTTCCCGTTGACCACGTAAGCATTTATCACACTGATTTCATCATACCAAACTTTTATAGTCATTATTATTCCATATGCCAAATTTTCTGCATATATAGAGTAATATAGAAAGTGTTAATTATTCCATATTATGAAAATACTCCATATGTAAGTGTTGATGACTTATTTTTCAATGATCCTGTCCTTTGTATTGTTTTTAATCTTTTCATTTTGGGTTCTTTAGTATTTACTGAAGAATATGAGTACAGGGACTACATAAGACCCAGTTGGAGGATTATTTTCCTGATGCTTCATTCATGGTATTCAACAACAGAGGTGCTTTGCAAAAAATAAAACATCAAAGGTGGTGAAAAGTGCCACACTTCGGATATTCTATCTCAGCATCATATGAAGGTCAAGAACTCTTTTAACCATCAGATGCTTTCTTTTGGACTTTGTTTGTTGTTTTCCTCCCACCCCCCTTCCCTCTCTTCCTCCATCCCTTCTGAACTTCCCTTCAAAACTAAATGTAGCCCTCCTAGCTACATTTAGGTCTGTGAATCACAGTTTTTTATTCTCGGTTTTGATTCTTAGTTTTTTTTTTTTTTTTGAGAAATTTGATTCTCAGTTTTGAATCACAGTTTTGATTAGGTCTGTGAATCACAGTTTTGATGAGAATCACTGACTCAGTTTTGATTAAAGAACTTGAGTTTAGCTCTCCTTGCTACATTTAGAGGGCTAAACTTAAGGAGGGCAAAATTTAGGTCTGATTCTCATCAAAACTGAATTTTTATCATTTGATAGTTTTTATCTAATCAAAACTGAAATGAAGGAGGGCTAAACGTAAGGGGGCAAAGTGTAATAGCTGAAATAGTTTTTTCTTCCTATTAATGACAGTTGAGAGTTGGGTTTATGCAAGTTATTTGACCAGCTTCTCATTCATTTAGGTCTGTGATTCTCATCATCATCGTGAGGTCGTATTGGAGCCGTGTCATTCTCTTTCCTTTTAATTTATATTTTATGTCATGGACAAAATGTTGCCTATGCAAGGAAATGGATCTGATCGTGTCTTCTTCAGCTCTCAAAAGTTTTTACGGGAACTTTATCATAATGTATGGCTGGAGCTTAGATACTCAATTTCTTGCATTGTAGATGCATGAGTAGCATCATGCTACGGTCGAGTCCCAATGATACTCAGTTTCAAAAGCAGCATCATGCTACACTCCTCATGGCCACTGTGGGTGCAAATATTGTATCGGACCGGATCAGAGCGGTATGGGCCCGCACAACGGCCCAAGTGGGTAAGCCCGCGCCGGGTTTATGGGCCCACTCTACGGGGGCTCGCAGATCAAGCCCTCCCCCTTATTGGGCCCGAACAACGGCCCAATAAGGGCCCAGCAAGGAGGCCCAGAACCAGTACCACATCATCAGTGCCATATCATCACTGCCATATCGAGCACATGCCTACGCTATAAAAGAACCCCCAAGGCATCCAGGGAGAAGGTTAGTCATTCAATCAGAGGAAGAGAGGATCCCAGAGCAAGTGCTAGAGCTCAATTCTCTCCTTCTCGTTTCTCTTCTAGTTGCTTCGCGCAACCCCCACTGTACGAAGCTTCTCTTGGCTTGTCAAGAGAACGCTCACCCCTCATTTATTCAAATTATAGTGAAGATCAGGTGGCACCTCTCGCCCGGAGATGTAAGTCGTAAAACCGAACTCCGTCACCAATCCTTGTGTCATTACTCTTTACTCTCTCTATCTATTCTCTCATCTCTCTAACTCTACAAACCGTTCATATTCAATCAAGGCTGTGGGGCGGGGTTCCTGAAAAATACACTATTTTCAATACCGACACTTTTTGGCCTCTTCTAGGAGCCCCAATAATGGGGTGTCGGCATCAACAAGCAGCCCCCCCTCGGTTTCGCACAAAAACCGAGTGGGGAAGGGGTGACGGCATACCATCATCAACACACCCCTCAGTTTCGTCAGAAAACCGAGAGGGGTGTGTGTCGGCATCAACAAGCAACCCCCCCTCAGTTTCGAACAAAAACCGAGTGGGGAGGGGGTGATGACACATCATCAGCAGCTTACCTCTCGGTTTTGCAAAACCGAGTGGGGAGGGGGTGACGGCACACCATCAGCACACCCCTCGGTTTCGTCAGAAAACCGAGAGGGGGTGTGTGTCGGCATCAACAAGCAACCCCCCCTCGGTTTTGCACAAAAACCAAGTGGGGAGGGGATGATGACACACCATCAGCAGCACACCCCTCGGTTTCGTCAGAAAACTGAGAAGGGGTGTGTGTCGCCATCAACGAGCAGCCCCCCCTCGGTTTTGTATAAAAAATCGAGTGGGGAGGGGGTGATGACACACCATCAGCAGCCTACCTCTTGGTTTTGCAAAAAACCAAGAGGGGAGGGGGTGTCGGCACCAACAACAGTCCACCTCTCGGTTTCATCAAAAAAACCAAGAGGGTCGGGGTGTTCGGCATCAACAATAGTCCACCTCTCGGTTTCGTCAGAAAACTGAGAGGGTGGGTGTTCGGCATCAACAACAGCCCACCCCTCGGTTTTGTCAAAAACCGAGAGGGGAGGGGGTCTCGGTGTCTACAACAGGCCTAGCACGGATCTGCTCGGAGAGGCTCCGGTACAACGGCCATAACTTTGGGTCACAAACTCCGATTGTGCTGAAATTTGGACTGTAAATAGAGAACTACGAGCCGCAACTTTTACATCTAGTCTGAGGACATTTGAACTTCTATAGCTCTTGCAACAATAGAAACATCGTTGATCTTCAGTGCAAAATCTGGACAGCGAATCTGCTCGGAGACGCTTCGGTACAACGGCCATAACGTTTGGCCACGAACTCCGATTGGGCTGAAATTTGGACTGTAAATAGGGAACTACGAGCCGCAACTTTTGCATCTAGTTTGAGGTCATTTGAACTTCTATAGCTCCTGTAACAATAGAAATATCGTTGATCTTCAGCGCAAAATATGGACAGCGGATCTGCTCAGAGAGGCTTCGGTACAACGGCCATAACTTTTGGTCACGAACTCCGATTGGGCTGAAATTTGGACTGTATATAAAGAACTCCGATACGCAACTTTTGAATCTAGTTTGAAGTCATTTGGATTTATATATATCTTGCAACAATAAAAACACCGTGGATCTCCTGTGCAAAACCAGGACAGCAAGAAAAGGGTCTCGGTACCCTCTCGGTATACTCTCGATCGGGAAAAGGGTCTCGGTACCCTCTCGGTATACTCTCGGTCGGAAAATACATTAATTTTTCGAGAACGCCTCCTCGCAAAACCGAGACTTTTTGGCTCGCACCAAAAGGGTCTCGGCGTCGGCAGAAGGCAAAGGAGTCTCGGCATCCTCTCGGTCGGGAAAAGGCAAAAGGGTCTCGGTACCCTCTCGGTATCCTCTCGGTACCCTCTCGGTATCCTCTCGGTATACTCTCGGTCGGAAAATACACTAATTTTTCAAGAACGCCTCCTCGCAAAACCGAGACTTTTTGGCTCGCACCAAAAGGGTCTCGGCGTCGGCAGAAGGCAAAGGAGTCTCGGCATCCTCTCGGTCGGGAAAAGGCAAAAGGGTCTCGGTATCCTCTCGGTCGGAAAACACACTGCTTCTTCTGATACGCCCAATTGCAAAACTGAGACTTTTTGGCTCACGCCAAAAGGGTCTCGGCATTGGCAGAAGGAGACTCTGCTAATATGAGCCGTGACACCGACGGCCCTTGTCAACCATGCCAGAATCTTGAGGCGTTTGCACCTTGGAATCCTAGCCGACCCAGGGGGTCCTGACCCGACTGGGAGGGGGTAACTGTGGGTGCAAAAATTGTACCAGACCGGATCAGAGCGGCATGGGCCCGCGCAACGGCCCAAGTGGGTAAGCCCGCCCGGGTTCATGGGCCCACTCTACGGGGGCTCGCAAATCAAGCCCTCCCCCTTATTGGGCCCGAACAACGACCCAATAAGGGCCCAACAAGAAGGCCCAGAACCAGTACCACGTCATCAGTGCCACATCATTACTGCCATATCGGGCACATGCCTACGCTATAAAAGGACCCCCAAGGCATCCAGGGAGAAGGTTGGTCATTCAATCAGAGGAAGAGAGGATCCCAGAGCAAGTGCTAGAGCTCAATTCTCTCCTTCTCGTTTCTCTTCTAGTTGCTTCGCGCAACCCCCACTGTACGAAGCTTCTCTTGGCCTGTCAAGAGAACGCTCACCCCTCATTTATTCAAATTATAGTGAAGATCAGGTGGCACCTCTCGCCCGGAGACGTAAGTCGTAAGACCGAACTCCGTCACCAATCCTTGTGTCATTACTCTTTACTCTCTCTATCTATTCTCCCATCTCTCTAACTCTACAAACCGTTCATATTCAATCAAGGCTGTGGGGCGGGGTTCCCGATCAGGCGGCTCGGAAAATTTCCCCCACAGCTACCTCCTTCTTTCTCACCCATAGGGTTCAAAGCCCTGTCCACCTTCCATGGAAGCTGGTCCACCCCGCCCTCGGATCCCCTACGACTCAAGTCATCCCAGCGTTGTTCGTTCGAGTTGCGAAGCCCCTACGGGCGAGTTCCATGATGAGCAATGTAAATGAAGGCAAAGGCCTCTTTGCACCGTTGGTCGTGCTCACTCGGAACATCATCAAACTTTTTTTTTTCTGCAGCTTATGCTATTGGTTTCGATGGCAGTAAGATTAAATATCATGCAATAAATTTTTTTCATCCAATAAATTGACTTTAGCTATACAAGTGCTTCAGATCAGATTTGAATTGGGAAGGATTTATGAATGGTTTAAAAAGGTTAAGAGAGATTGTGGGTGCTCTAATTCTCTGTTGTATTAGTGAAGTAGTGCTTATTTTTGGTTGATCGGCAATACATTGCTTCATTTTTAATATTGACTTTAGTTATTTTGTGTTAAACGGCAATACATTGCTTTATTTTTTATCATTCATTTTTTTTTCACTGCAATCCAATTTTTTTCATTAAACCTTATGAATTTTTTTTAGAAATGTTTTCCATTGAACCTCCCTGATTACCTGCAGCCAACATTGAACCCTTCCACTACAGTCAACACCCTGAACTCATCGACGGGAGGTGGCTGGGGGACATCAGGGGGATGCCGAAGGTGGCTAGGGGGATCACTGGAGATAGGAACGAAGCACAAGAGGTGCAGGTGGCTTGGGGTGGCTGCCGAGATCGGGGACGATGCAAGGATAGCGGGGGAAGGTGCAGGCATTGAATCGCACCAAGTCCCAACCGGCAGGCAACTAAACACGACCTCAAATTTGTGTGCGTTGAGCAGATTTTGGAGAAGTAACTAGATCAAATTTTTTTGGGATTTGAATTTTGAATTTGATCAATGTTGATTATATTAGCTATATTTTAGGGATACCATAATCCCGTTGTGATCCCCCATAAAGCCCTAAACCCAGAAAGAGAGAGAGTAAGTTGTGGCTCGAGAGAGATGGAGAGAGAAATTGCAAGAGAGAGAGAGAGAGAGGTGGGGGGGACAAGGGAGAGAGGAGGATCAAAGGAAGATGGCTTGCTGGCAATCCTCCTCCACCCTGACGAACCACAATCTCTCCACACTCTCGAAATATTATTGCCTCCCTCAAAATAGTCCCTTCACTCACAAAATATTATAGTCGCCTATAAAATATTATCATCTTTCTCGAAATATTTTCACCGCCCTTGAATTATTTTGTTCCGCCCTCGAATTATTTTCAACCGAAAGAGACGTTTCAATTTTGCCACCCCGTCCGAGTGCCGACCGACAAGTGCATTATCACCGCTCACGAAATAGTCACATTCATCAAAATATTATCACCGCTCATGAAATATTGTTAGCACCTTCGAAATATTATCGTCATCCTGAATTTTATTTTTGTCACCTTTGAAATATTGTCACCTTCCTCGAAATATTGTCTTCACCATCAAAATCTTTTGTGTGCCGACAGGCACGGGCATTATACACACACACACACACCTTCCAAAAAACCAATACACACATATTGTGTCAGCTTAACATCAGGCTTAATGTGCGGCCCCTATCATAGGGTTCTTAAAAAAAAAGTTATTTTTTTTTTTACTATTATCACCTCCCCTTTAATAGCACACAAAATAAAATTTATCTCATTCTAAGACCTATCGGTGCATCAAATATGCCCGACTTTTATTGATCGTTTATTTTTACGGATAATTTGATGAGCATATTTGATAAACCTAAAGGTCTTAGAATGAGCTGAAATTTTTTTTGTGTGCTATCGAAAGGGTGATGATCATCCTCGAAAAAAAAAATAGAAAAAACTTCGAAGTAGGAAAAGCACGTTCAGCAGCCATACTCTCTTTCTCTCTCTATAAATATATATTCCACTAGAGAAGTGACAACATTTATTGACCTTCTAGTAATCCAATATAAAAACAAGTCACGAATGATTGATGTGTGCAAGGAAACGCCACCTCTCACCTCATTGACTCTCGTAAGTAGCATATTTCCCTCACCAAACTCCTCATCACCTTCCTTGATTCGCACCGCCATCCCTCCGTCCAAACCCACCACTGTGTTTATATTGATCCAAGTCCATCCTCCCATGTTCTAAAACACCCCAACCTCCATTCAAACATTTTCTATGGAGATTAGTCTGTCAAGACCCGAAGCTGTGATCTAAGGCGTGAAGTAAGCATGGTTGCACATGCGATAACCGGCCGTCTAATTTCCATTAAGTAAAGAGTGATATATATACCTCCATTTTCATAATCTCGAGTCGAGCTGGCTCGACCCAACCTCGGTGAAGGCCATGCCTCTCGAATCTCTCGATAGACTCGTGCGGACCGGTCTGCTACCATACGGTTCGAACCGTTGGCTTAGCCATTTGAACAGCGTGAGAAATAGATTTTTTAAAATAGACGCTTACCCATACGGATCGGTTTATTCAAAGACCGAACCGAACATGTTTCGGTTCGGGTCCAAACCGTGCAGTCCGGTCCGGTTTTCGAAGCACTGGTGTGTAGAGGTGTTCATGATTCGGGTTGGTTCGGTTTTTTGATAAATTTGGAACCGAACCGAAGTTGATCGATTCTCTAGAAAATGGAACCGAACCAAACCATTCCTTGGTAAAAACCTAACCAACCCAAACCGAAAAAGTTCGGTTTGGTTTGGTTTGGTTCGGTTATGCGGGTCTTTCAAATCGTTCATCACCACACCGTGAGGCGTGAATAGTTGAGCCGCTGAGTTTGTTCAGATTTTATTTTTAAACCTTTAACTTTGGGTGTTGCTATTTGCCCCAATAGAATTACTAGCAACACCCTTAATTTTTCACTTTGAGATATTTCATAAGTTGGGATTTAGGGGTGCTAGTAATTATTGGGGTGCAAATAGCAACACCTTTTCACTTTTCAGTTTCATCACATCGTTAAACATTTGAAAGTTTTGAATGCACCGAATGGTGGTAATTGGGGTCACCACCATGTAATGTACAATATTAGTGAGACTGTACAATAGTAACTATGAGAGTATAGTACCAATTGTTCTGGTTGGGTTGGTTCGGATTAAAAAACTCACAACCCAGAACCGAACCGACCATAACGGGTTTTTTGTTTTTGGAACCGAACCAAACTGAAAAGGTCAAAAATACCCGATCCAAACCGAACCAAATAGACTGGTTCGGTTCGGTTCGGTTTGGCGGGTCAACCCGAACCGATGAACACCCCTACTTGTGTGAGTGGTTGCTCGGAGGAATTGGGTATAAAATTCTCGAGATTAGGTCACGGCTGACATCAGTTGCTTTCTATGCTTAATTATCCACTTTGATTACGTGGGAGATCAATTATAGTTATGATTAGCTCGATTTGCTAATCAAGTCGGGCTTGATGGATCCCGTGGCAGCTTGGGTTTGACTCGCTGCATCTTAGTTTAGTCCGACTCCACCGGGGACTACGAATCCCACGCCGTTGGTGACCAACTAATTTTGGCATTTAAAAACTGGGGCGGGGGATTTGGAAGTCAGAGCATGCGAATTCTAAATGTCTAGATGAATGCTTACTGGCGAGAGGCGACTAGAAAATTAGGAGGACTAATGAATTTGTCAACTATGTAGAGTTCGCAGGTGTGCCATACGGTGTCATGGGCAGAATTCTTTAGGCAATGGATACTTCTTTCGTCGCCCGTGCTTTCCCATTATGCCTTGGCAGAGGAATAGGAATCCAAATCGTCTGCCCCCTTTCTTTGTCCTATCGTCTGCACCTTATGTCATAGCCGTCTGTTGACCCATATCTGATCGGTGCATCGCACTCTTAGTCCCTACCAGCAGGTAAAGGGACGGCAGCGATCAAGTGCTAAGGTGGAGCCAATGTTGTTGGGCCAATCGCAGCCGCTCTTTTACCTGCTAGTTGGACTTGAGTGCAATGTACTGGTCGGTTATGGGTGCAGCAGACGATTATGATCGTGGGGGCAGACGATTTGGGTTTGAGGAATAGTATGCCCACGCATCGTGTGGGCAAAGCTGTCCACATGCACCTTTAAAAAAAGAAAAAGTTGTCTACATGCTGCCCATAACTAGAGTCATTTTGTTCACCCAAGGTGAGCATTACCCTCTGTTATGAAGAGAGAGGAAGAGATAATAGGGTTTGGGGAGAAAACTCCTTGTATTGATTTCATTATATAAGACAATCTTCTTTATATAAGGAGAGAACGTACACCGTTACAATACCACTATCAAGATGTGACTAATAGTAACATTACATCTAATACCCCCCCCCCCCCCCCCCCCCCCCCCGTCAAACTTATATAAGGTATAAACCGACATCAGTTTGCTTAATAAAATAAAGAAAAAATATATCAAATATCCTCATGTTAATTCTGTAAAGTAAATATAGTATCAGCGCGACCTGCAAGCAAGTCATCCTGGGAACCTAATTGACCTGCAAGTAGGACAATTGAGGAAACCCGTCCAACCTACAAGCAGGTCAACCGGGGAATTGACATGGATCACTAAGGTTCAGAGTGGAGAAAACTGTTATTGATGGAAGCCGACAATAAAGGAAACCAAAAGGGAAGAGATCGGCTAAGAGAGGTGTGGATGCGTGAGACCCCATAGAGGCAAGCACTCACCCAAAGCAAACATTCGACACCTCCTAGAAGATCACAGACGAGGGAAAGAAAATAGAGCCGTAGCTTTGATATGCACTACCGGAAAGAGAGGATCCAACTGGAGAGAGATGTCGGAAGGAGAAAGACTCGATCGGAAGAAGGGAGAGGATCTCGATCGACAAAGGAGGTGTGTTATCAATCCCGCTATGAGAGATGGCTAGGCCGGTAGAGCGTATGGCACAGGTGCAATGCAAGGTGTAGGCGGGCTGGCAGAATGCAGGGCATAGGCAGGGCACAGGGCGCGAGTGCAGGGCGTAGCGAACCGGCAGAGTGCAGGCGGACCGACAGAGGTGTTGAGCACAGGCAGCTAGATCGGCAGAACGCAGAGCACAGGCGGATCGATAGAGTGTGAGCTGGCAAGGCGCAGGTCATAGGCGATCAGGCTGGCAAAGTGTAGGGCGCAGGCAGACCAATAAAGTGCAGGGCAAAGGGCATCGTTGAACCGACAAAGCGCAAGCAGCAGGCATGCCGGTAGAGCGCAAGGCTCAAGCGGGACGACAGAGCGCAGGGCGCAGGTGGACCGGCAAGGCATAAGAAGCAGGCGCATGACAGCCTAGAGGTGTCGGACTGAGCTAAAGCTCACCGGTGTAGTAGAAATACCGAAGTATAGGGAGCAAGAAGATAGTCTTGAGGAGAAGCAGAGGTCGATGCAGGGGGTTAACAATGGCATCGAGAAGGCTGGCACGATGCACAAGATGAGAAGTAGAGACATTAGGGTGTGCACAAGGATGAGCCCACATAGGACACTAGGGACACCAAGCGATACGGGCTGCGGACATGCGAAAAGAACAAGGGAAGTTCAACCGTGCTCTTCTACATGCTTGAGCAAATGACAGGGGTAGGGCGGCCGGGAGACGAGCAGCGGCAAGGCAGTCGTGATGTGTCGAGCGAGAGGAGGAGAGGCCGCCGGTGAGGTCGTGTAGAACGCTAGAGGGCTTGAAGTTGCATGAGGGGGCATGAGGGCGCATAGAAGGTCGCACCAAGGCCCAGGATCGGCGACTCACACAGATGGCCAGGCGAGGATCAGCGTCGGGCGCAGCAAGGAAGCAAGGACCTTGGCGACAAATACCACGACGGAGCAAGCAACCTCGCGGATGTAGGGAGGTATGGCTAACCGTGGTATGACGACAACGACCGGGGACCAGATTTCGTCTGGCGTAAGGCTTTGACGAGCACAGGGCACTGGCGTAGGTCGCTGGTGAGGGCATAAGAGGCCGGATTCTATAGTGCAGGGCGTAGGTGACCTCGATGGGCATAAGAGTTAGTGACCTTGACTGGCGCGGGCGAGGAAGGCGGAGACCGGAGACGATCCTGTGGTTGGAGCATGGAAGGAGGAGGCCGACACATGCTGGGGGCTTGCATGAGCATATGACAAGCGAGGGCTTTGACCAGATGACCATGCGAGGGCTGCGGCGAGGTCGGCTGGGCTGGATGGCATTGCAAGGGTAGATCGCGAGGGGCGCGTGAGTTAGATCGTGAGGGGTGGCCAAATTTGATTAGCTCCTGATCTAAATCGCGAGGGCCAGTGAGTGGCACGCGATGAGCGATGGCGATAACATGTTGATAGCAAGGGAGATGAGGCAGATCCTGCGGTAGAGACAGCGAGCGACAGCGACGGCAAGGAAGGAGGAGGCCAATGCATGTTGTGCTCTAGGAAAGAGGCATACCGACGACAGGGCCAGCATGGAGAGGGGAGAGCGGCCGACAGCATCTTACGCAGAGGACGGATCTAGAGTATAGGCAGCCGGATTTGGAGCGCAAGCGACCGGATCTAGAGCACAGGCAGGTGATGACCAGATCTGGAGAACGGGGCGGCTGGATCTGGAGCACAGGCGGCAGCCAAGACGGGCACGCGAACTGCGGCCTTAGCGTGCATGCGCGAGTAGGTGACCTCCAGAGTGATGAGGTGGTCTTGCGGCCGGCAGGGAGAAGGTCCGGCAGGGAGGTCTCGCGGTTGATAGGTGCGGTAGGGAGGAGGAGCGTCTCGCTGTCGGTCGGTAGGGGATCGTGCAGGAGAGATCAGCCGGCAGCGGTTTACACGCAGAGTGGAAGGGCTGAGGGTCACAGGCAGGATGCAAGGAGGTCGTGGCGAGATGCAGTAGGGCGAGGCCTACAAGGGGAAGAGGCAGCACAGGTGCCGGAGCTCGCGTAGCTGATCGGATTTAAGCGGCCCTGTGCTAGTGCAGGTGGTCTGATCTAAGAGGACCTGTGTAGGATGCAGGGGGCTGGAGATGACTTGTGTTGCAGATACAATGTAGCGAGGTGAGGCTCGCGATCCAATGTCACGATCGTAAGCTGCGATCTAAGGCGCTCGAGTGCTTTGAAGATAGAAGCTTGTTTGGCGAGGAGACGATCGATCGGAAAAAAACTCGACCAGAGATCGAGAGGAGATAAAACAAATTTACTATGCCCGGCCTCCTCGAGATTGCTGGCGGCGAATGAGGAGGCCTTGGCCATGTTACAAAGAGAGAGGAAGAGATAATAGGGTTTGGGGAGAAAACTCCTTGTATTGATTTCTTTACATAAGACTACATCTCCTTATATAAGGAGAGAACGCTCACCGTTACAATACCACTACCAAGGTGAGACTAATAGTAACACTATGTCTAATACCCTCATTCCATCTCTTTACCAATACCATAGTCCCGCTCCAAAGTGTACTAAATATTTTCTATGACGTGTGGGCATAGCATCGCTATTATTGGGAAGAGTAATGTTGTTCCAGCATTGAGCGGGAACATCTAATTTAGGAGCATCCCAATGTTGCATCGGATCATAGCCACACACAGCCCAACTAGCGAATCACACTTACTTCATCCGCTAGGCAGCAAAAAGTTGTGCGCCTAGGATGTTCCTTATCGATGTTCCCACTCGTTGCTAGAGTACAGCATTTTCCAATTGGAAAAGATGCCTTCAGCTCAAAAGCTTCCATATTTAGCGAACGACTTGTAGATATCCTCACGTCTCAAAACCCGGATTGTAGGGGATGTCCAATAGAGGATACATGAAGACACTACCACCCAGCCCCCTACCCGATATAGGACTAAATCCAACAATCTCCATCGCCCTTGAGCTTGACAGTGCATAACTCGGGAAGAGGCACAACTTGACCCCTCCCGAAACAGGCTAGATGCGTGGAGCCTCGCTTTAATGCCATTTGTAGCTAGACACCCTCACGCCCCAAAACCCAGGTCATAAGGGGAGGCCCACTAGAGAGTACATGAAAGAAAACACCAACACCCGGCTTCTAGACGATCTGGGACTAAACAACAACAATTTCTCTCTTCCCCACGGGACTAGGTATGGACAGACTCCGACGGCCCCCCTCTCAAACGCCACCGAAGATTTTTTCGAATTTGCCGGCCCGATTGAGGTTTAAATCTTTTCATCCACCAGTTGTGCACTGCCACATCAGTCGGGCAGACGAATTCAGGAGAAATCTTCTGGCTGAATAGCATTTTCCAACCGGATTTGGTGGGCATTTATTGGGACTGATCCACACTCCGAAGCAATCGAACTTTCTTAGCCAACTTCCATTTCATTGTGTGGACTTTTATCCAGAAAGAGAGGAAAAGTCTACTCGTCCTCCCCAGTCACTTAGACGAGTCTTTATCTAGAACAAGGCGACGGGAAAGTACTAAGGAAGGAAGGAAGGAAGGAAATCCAGAGTCCCACGGCGTGTCTCGGTTCGTTATCCCGAGACCAACGGCTCCACGAGGGGAACGGTCACGTTGACACGTCACACGCGCCATCGTAGTTCAATGGAGTTTTTACACTGCCCCGAGTGGTTCCACTTCGCACGTACACATAACGGATAAGTCCAAAAGGAAGCTTACCGCCACGTGGGAAGGAAAAGGACACCCAACGACTCCCCCTCGCAACCGCCCCAGAAAGCTTCGGCGGAGGTAGGCACGAACCACCCGTCAGCACCGGCTGCACCTAAACCAGGTATCGTGGCAAAGGCTTACACGAGTTGTGCTCATTTTGGTCACCACCCCATGATTGACTGCCTAGTCACTACCTCAAAGAAGTACTAAGGCTCACATTCTTTTTTTTTAGGGGGGGATTTGTGAAAAGCGCTTTTTAAAGAGATGCCTTTAAACTCCAACCCATACAATACAACTTGTTCTTTTTAACTCCAAACCCTTCCCTAAAAATACCCCTGCAATTACCCCACGTGCAACTAAGGAGAATAATGTTTGCACGGTGATTGTTACAGAGATTTCACTATAGCAGATACAGTGGAATCAACTTATAGCGACCCAAATTGTTGCTCCAGATTTAGAGTAACAATTTAGAGCAATTCGAATTTCAATTCAATTGCTATAGTAAAATCATTGTAGCTAGCTGTTACGGTGATTCCACTGTCGCAAATGAATTGAAATCGCTATAGCATATAGTGATATATTGAAGCGCTTGATTGCAATAAAAAACTGTAGCAGCACTATTACCGAAATCCTATAGTGGGGACTACATAGGTCTGTACTAGAGGGGTAAAATGGATATTTGGAAAAATATTTAGTCATGTGGGGCTTAAGAAAGCTGAGTGATTTTGAGCTCTAGGTTTATTGTACTACAAGGGTAGTTAGAAAGGTCTTAGGCTAATTACCCCTTTTTTATGGCAAATTAATGTTAGGCCCTTTAAACAGATGGTATTTATTTATTTATTTATTTATTATTTATTTTTTTTATTTTTTTGTATAATATTGTGTCTGACTCAAACTATGGGTAACCTTGAGTATTGTTTGGTTTGTGTCGCACGAACCTTTTCTCTTTACATAGTATAAAAGCATGTATCAACATATTTACATTATTGAGATGACGGATAGTATTGGGTTATCTGTATCTTAGGTATTCACAAATGCTTACATTTATTTATTTAAACTGAAGATGAGATACAATTGTGGGTTATTTAGTGATTGGTCCCCAGGATATATAAGTCCAAACTTGCAATAAGAACATAAACAAATATCGGTTTACATCAGATCCCTGGGTAAGAAATAGTTTTGTCAGTGGTTCTTGTTGACTTTTTAGGCCCATTTCACAATATGCTTATTTTACAAACAAATACCATTTTAAACCAGCAGACGCATCTTGACCGCCAAATCAAATTTAAATAATGTATGAGTGAGATGCATGTGTGTAAAGTACAGATCAGTAGCATGTCGAGCATACCCTATTATTTACGGATGCACCCTCAATCGTCGGATTCAATGTAAAAAGCGTATGGGTGAGATGCACATGTCTTGGCTGTGTGTAAAGTACATAACATAGCATCTCGACTGTTTCCTATTGTTTACGAATGCATCTTGGTTGTCGGATTTAATGGAAAAAAGGGTATGGGTGAGATGCATGCATGCACCTATCGTGACTGTGTGTAAAGTTTGTACATATTAGATGCATCTAGTTCATTCCCTATTGTTTAAGGATGCATCTTGATCGTCAGACTGAATGTAAAAAATGGCATGGGTGATATGTACATGTTGTGTCTGTGTGTAAAACACATATCAGACGCTCTAGATACACTCGGAGCATCCCTACAGGAGCAAAAATCTTCATGGAGTCCCAAATGGAACCAAAATTAGAAAGGGACTTAACGCTAAAGATAAAAATTAGGAAGGGACTCAACGTTAAAAAAACAAGCGTTAGCTATGTTAAACAAGATCCGTTTTAGGGTCGGGACGCCGATGTCCCCTAAGATCATTATCATTATCTCTAAGTGAGGTTGGGTGGAGATAAACCCACACTACATGACATAGGGCGTGCGTCACCATCTCTTTAGAGAGCAACCACTACACAACTCAAGAGCCAAAGTGTGAATGAAATCACAGGCTGGGGATTCAATCAAACCATCGCGTACTCCCACCACCCCCACTACTACTATTCGCTCCGCTACGCACCAAACGCGCTCACGTTTCCCTCCACGCTAAGGCTAAGCATCACCCAGTTCCCACCTGTTCCTCCTCTCTCCCCCTCTATCTACCAATATTACTTTATTCTTAGGATAAATTACACTTTGCCCCCTTAACTTTAGCTCAAAAACACTTAACCCCCCCATATAGTTTATTTTGTTCCAAATCGCTCCCTAAAGTTTGAAATGTTAGCACATTACCCTCTTTTGTCAACTACTTAATTTCCTCATTTGGTAAGTTTTATCTGATCATGACAGAAATAAGAGGCAAATAAGGGGCTATGTGTTTTTAAGATAAACTTCAGGGGGTTAAAGTATAATTTACCCTCTTTTTTTTTTAAGATCTTTACTAGTAGCAAAGTAAAGCACCCTTGTGCTGACTCGCCCCTGACTATCATTGTCAAACTCTGAACACCAAGTTCCAGAAGATCAGACACTCCAACCCTAGGTAGCATCGTTCAACAAAACACACCGGGAGGGACGGGAGTCGTTCGTGTGCGCTCCCGTCACCCCTACGTGTCAGTTGCCTCCCAACCAATCAACCCACTCGTTTCACCACCACCAAGCCCGTTCACGTCACCCGAAAAACATTTGGTTCAAACCCTTCACGGCCCTATAAATACAGAGACGGAACAAACCCAGCAGCATTCAAACAAAGCCACATCGACATCGAGAGAGCACAACCAGTAGGGTCAATGAAGAGGTTTAGACTCGGAGAGGAGGGAGAGATGGAGAGCATCAACATGGCCAATGTGCTGATGCTGCTCTCCCGCGGCGCCGACGACGGAGAACCCACCGCCGACCACCGCCACCCGGCCCCGGGCAGGGTGTTCGAGTGCAAGACCTGCAGCCGCCAGTTCCCGTCGTTCCAGGCCCTGGGCGGCCACCGGGCCAGCCACAAGAAGCCGAGGCTCCCCGGGGAGGGCGGCGGGCAGGCCCAGGGTGGCGGGGCCGCGAAGCCGAGGGTGCACGAGTGCTCCATCTGCGGGCTCGAGTTCGCCATCGGGCAGGCCCTGGGGGGCCACATGAGGCGGCACCGGGCCGGTGCCGATGGGCTCGTGGAGAAGAAGCCCGACGGGAAGAGGGGGCCGGCCCTGTGGTTTGACCTCAACCTGCCGCCGTTGGAGGACGAGACGGAGCGGCGCCGGAAGATGGGGTTTGGGCTCCAGCTTGTGGATAAGACGACCACGCTCATGGTGGATTGCTTCCAATGATCTTAATTACCTTAATTTGTACCATGAATTACACCTCGCCCATTGTTTAGTTCTTATCTATGTTTTTCGATCAGTATATACATACATGTGGATGGATTTTTTTTTTTAATTATTATTATTATTTTTTTTTGATGATACGAGCTGTAGTTGGAATTCTTAATTCTGAGATTTTTTTTTTTGGATGATTTTAGAAGCCTAATAACCAATTGATGCTAGTTATTGTCAAATTAATTTGATTTCCTCTTTCGGGCATCAAGCGGCTGATCGCTTGGCCACGTGGGCTAAATCAGCACCTCTTCCACTCGACTGGAATGACTCCTTTTCGTTGGATTTACGCACGATGTATCTAGTTATCTATGAATTAAGTTATAATTTTCTCAGCAAGAAAGAAAAAGAAAGAAAGAAAGTATGGTCACTAGCTAGCTCCTTCCTCTCCACCGATCATCGCCACATCCATTAGATCTACCACGATGGAAGATCGACGTCGACAGTGCAGTCAGCTCCACTGCATGTGATCATCGACGGTTGTTGTAGGCGTCGCCATCGGCTCCCATGCACCCACAAACGCCTTAGTCCTAGAAGAGAACGAATATTGGAAGAAGTTTCTTTGAAAGAAAAGCAAAAATAAAGAAGAAACGTCTTTGTGCAATCCTATACTTGAGTCCCCCTTTACACGTTGGAGCTGTCTTTGGATATTTGGATTGTATTCTTTCCTTAATTATCTACGTGATTATGAGAACGATAAATGAGAGCTACGTAAGATCACTTCCATGACTTTTATTGGGGGGATAGGGACAAACATGAAGGGGCATGTGTGTTTTTTATCGAGGGGAGTAATCAGTGTTAGGTCCAAAAAAACAGAATGTGTATAACATTTAATACTATTTTAAGTTTTTATGTACAGTAAGCCCATCAATATTATTATTATATAAAATATGATCCTTTGTTTATAGTTTTGATTGCAAATGATCTAATCTTAACCGTTTTGGATAACTTATTTATTAAAAATATCATAAATAGTGGCACATATTTTTTTACAGTGCTACAATGAAATCATTGTAGCGCATATTTTTTACGAAAATAGTAACACGGGTTGCTACAGTGATTACACTGTAGCAGCTACAGTGAAATCACTATAGAAACCCATGATTTTGTCGCGGATGTTAAAAAGATATTTCTACAGTAAAATCACTATAGCAAAGTACTCAATTTTATGCAAATAATACTCAGCTCAGTTATGTATTATTTTGTATGTTTTAGTACCATACACAGGTTTCTACAGTGATTTCATTATAGCTGCTACAACGAAATTTACTGTGCCAGTTAATAAGGCTTCCCTACAGTGAGTCACTGTAGCAAAGTACTCAATTTTATGCAAATAATACTCAATTGAATTGAGTATTATTGCAACTAAAATAAAGTACTATTTTCATACAATAATTTCACTATAGCAAAGAGTTTTTAGCAGCCACGGCTAAGTCACTATAGCTGCTACAGTGATTTTACTTTAGCAAAGATACTCAAATATATGCAAATAAGACTCAATTGAATGAGTATTTTTTTTTATCAAATTGAGTACTTTGCTACAGTAATTTTTACTGTAGTAACACGTTTTTTTAGCTGCCACAGTGAAATCACTATAGCTGCTACAATGATTTCACTGTAGTAACGTGTTTTTTAGTAGCAACGACAGAATCACTATAGCTGCTACAGTGAAATCACTGTAGCAACTATATATAGTGGTCCCACATTAGGTCTCAAAACTATACGTTTCATAGAGATCGAGTGAAGTTATATAGACAATGGTAGTTTGATAAATTTGGCAACTTAACCAATGTTATTTTAGTCTTGTATATGTTAAGCAAAATAATTGTTACAACTAATCTGTTGAAATGTGAACCTGGGCTTAGAGGAAAAGATTATCGGGACCTATCCTAAAATGAAACCCTTAAAAATGATTATTTGTATTATGCCACCTTTTTTGTGTGGCAATATTAAAAAGAATGGATTTTTGAATATATCTCCCTAAAAAGTAGTACCCTCACTCACTTTTTTTTTTTTTGAGAGGTAGGTATTCCCATCACTTTTTAAGTTTATAAAGGGCCGGGTTATTAACTATAGCTCGCTCATGTACTATAACAGTCTTTGTTGGGTTTAGTCCCACATCGACTAGAAACCGTGCGGTGATGTCTTCACGTATGCTCTATGGACCTCTCCTTACGACCCGGCCGGGTTTTGGGGTGTGAGGGTATATACAAGTGGTATCAGAGCCAGGCTAAATAGAGCAATCAGAGCCAGTAGAAAATCCAGAGTCAAGGGAAGTGGATCTGAGTTGGCGCAGCTACTTTCAAAAGGCCACCCTCATGTCTAGAGGGGGAGATTGTTGGGGATCCGGCCCGTTAGAGCTGATGAGATAAGCCCCCACTCCTGGTTGTTAAGAAGGTGGGCGTTGTCAGATTTTATTATCCGAAAGACATTGATTGCGACAGCTAGTGCGACAAAGGAGAAACACTAGATAAGCTGACACGGAGATCGAGAGCCCGATTGGAGGTGCGAGTGTCACCTCCCCCCATGAAGCCATGGAGTGGTACGAATCGAGAAGCCAATACTCGAGGAGGTGCAGACGAGCACCTCCCCTCAGGGAGCGACAAAGGCCAGGAGCAGGGTACGTGCACCCAAGGAACCTCCTCCCCAGAATGACAAGCACGATTAGCGGCCATTGGTGATCGTGCACATGATGGACTGGTCGTGCACACGACCCATTCCGCTGAAGCATCTGGCCAGCTTAGATAGAGAGCGACATCCTAGATAGATCGCAGGGAAGTACTGCGATGGAACAGACACGTGCGAGTGCTGGATCGAGGGGGATCAGCACCTCAATGGCACGGAATTATCGGTGTTAAACTATTCCAACCACCGACAAACGGGCTGACGGGGTTGTCGACAGGTGGCTGGTGGAGGTGCCAAAGGGCACCGGTGCGAGTCGTCGACGAAATACGGAGGCATCGATGGTCACCATGGCAGCAAGAACAATCCCAAGCACACCTGCCGACGTTGCAGGGTGCTGGGCTATCGACAAATAACGGAGGAGCCGCCGATGGGTACTGCATGTAGGTGCCAATGGTAGGGGTGTAAGTCGGTTCGGTTCGGTTCGGTTTGGCCTCAAACCAAAACCAACCCAACCTAGGGTCGGTTCCAACTTTCCTAACCCAGAACCAAACCATGGACCTATTGAACCAACCCAACCCAACCCATAAAAAGTTCGGGTCGGTTCGGGTTTAAGACTTTTTTTTGAACAATCCGAAATCAAACGAAGGAAAACAAAAATAATATACCAAGCCTCTAAAAAGTGGAAACGGTTCAGATAAAGACATCGTGAAAAATGAAAAATTCAGACACTTGCATCAAGAAACAAACAAGAAAGCATAGTAGTGACTCCAACAAATTTATTGCAAAGCTTTTCAACAAGACCATTCATTTACTTATCCTAAAGATGGATTAGAAACGAAGTGTTTAAGTGATCAGTATAACATGTATTTGAATCAACACCATTGGTAAGATGAATGCATATCTTACCAAAGTATTAAGTAATACAAAGTCGGGTCGGGTCATACAAACCTTGATCCATAACCGAACCGATTTAGATCGGGTCTGCTAATAATGAAACCGGAACCGACCCATTATAAATTAGAAAACCGACCCAAACCAACCCAATACGGTCGGGTCGGGTCGGTTCTCGGTTTGACCCGGACCAAGTTGCACACCTAGCCAACGGGCACTGGATTGAGGCGCCGACGAGTGCGCAGTATCGTGGTAGACTTAGCCACGGGAACGCCTGCAGGACGACAAGAATGTGGAGAGTCTCGACGGGCGCCAAGTGCTTGATTATGGAGGGGACAGAGTCACGAATACATGAAGCACTAGCTGCACGGGAGTTTTAGCGAAGTCACCAACTGGCGGCTTGTTTAACACGAATGGGTGGCCTGATGGAGCAGCTAACGGGTGGCTGGAGGAGATGCCGACGGGTGCCTAGTGCTAAGCATCGTTGACGGACAGGGGTTCCTGGCGATGAATACAGGAGGTGTCGAACGGGAGCACTGGTTGCGATGTTGCAGTGAATCATCGACAGGTGATGGACCAGTGTGTCAAAATATGGAAAATGATCAAACAGACCATTGCATTGGACGTGGTGTACGATCACCATGAAGAACTTGTTATCCGTGAATGTAGCTCAGTTGTGAGTGAATCATGTTAAAAGAAATACATTCGCTATGTTCTGTCTCTCCCCTAATGAGTTTTTTTCCCAACAGTTGAGTAAAATTAAGTCTAGCAAATAGTTTCGGTTTACATGCAGTCCACGAAATGATTTGAGATTAAGAGACAATCCTTGTATAATAGTTTTAGGCTTAAGGGATCCTTTGCTAACCATTTTTTTATAAGTTTTTTTTTTCAAAATAACAAAACATGCCCATGAGATACTCTCCCACATAAAATCACCACACTTACTATCATCATTGTTGCTACATTGATTTTAGTTAGGTTTAGGGTTAGGGTTCACTATTAGGGTTAGGGCTAGCATTAGGGTTAACTATTTGGCGTATAGAATTAGGTTTAGGGCTCATTATTAGGGGTATAGAAATAGGGTTAGGTTTAGGATTCACTATTTAGGGTATAGAATTATGGTTAAAGTTAGGGTTTCACAACACAATAAAACATTTCGTAAATTTCAACAAATTTTTCTCGTGTTTTGAAACCGGTTTCACTAGATGTAAATGGAAGGATGTATGTGTCATTTTTTCACATATTGCAATTCCATCTTTTAACTGTCGATCTTTTATGATAAATTACATGTGTCGGGATCAACAATTACTGGACTGCTATTAAATAGACCAAATGAAATCTCTCCTTTTTATAAATAATCCCCTCATATATTCTGATATTTACTAAAACCCCCTCTATCGAGACCTTTTTGCCCTCATATTAAATGAATAAAAGTTTAAAAATGAGGGGCAAAAATGTCACGGTCGGGAAATTTTAAAAAATGTCAAAATATGTGAGGGGTTATTTATAAAACTTAAAAAGTAGGGGTTATCTATAATATTAATATTGTTTAGAGGTTATATGCAAAAAACCTCCAGAAAGAACTATATAAGCCTGCTACCCCCATGTGATGTAGATCCATCACACAATGAGATGGCATGCAAGAATTGGTGAAAAGGAGTGGGGCCCAAGATTCTAAAAAGAAAGATGCTATATAACAAACTTGGTTGCCAACTTCACGTGGAAGTGCCCGCTGGCAGCTGCTCATTGGCTGGATGCAAATCACTTGATGCATTCTGATGAGTTCGGATCTCCTACAGTCGGCCGGCTCAGTCGGTGGGCTCAGCATTCATCACAGCCGCATGCAATCAGCTGAAGTACGATACACTTTTGGGTCAACTGCCATCGTGAGGCTGTGATGCTTGTTGGCAAACGAGTCAGCTACCTAGCATTTTCCAAAAAATAATGAGTTCGGATCTCCTCAAGTCGGTCAGCCCCCGTTGTGCATCATAGCCGCACGATGGCAGGCGACCCAAAGTACTCCAGCCCCACTGCATGCGGCTGTGATGCACGTCAAGCCCACCGATCGTAGCTGACCGACTGGAGGAGAACCGAACTCAAATAAATAAGGTCGTTAAAGTTGAGTGTCTCGTCACCCTCGGTTTCGTCTAATAACAAACAAACTAGAGCAGTGTCATTGACACACCAATATTTGTTCTCCAAACACCGTTTGAAAGTATTTTCTTACAAAATTACCTCCATGATCAAAACATCAAAAAAAAAAATATGTTTGAGACATGTTCGACCGACCAGAACCGAACATGATACAGTATATTCGGCCAACCAGAGTCGAACAATATATAGTACGTTCGGTCGACCATGGATAAACATAATGTACCATGTTTGGATGTCGAACATATTGTACAATGTTCAGCCATGGTCAACCGAATGTACTGTATAATGTTCGGATCTGGTCAGCCGAACATAAGGCCTGGGCGGGAGAGCTCGGGGACGAACCTACGGCCTGGCCGGGAGAGCTCGGGGAGA
Organism: Chamaelirium japonicum; assembly: GCA_947650365.1. NCBI lineage: Eukaryota > Viridiplantae > Streptophyta > Magnoliopsida > Liliales > Melanthiaceae > Chamaelirium > Chamaelirium japonicum. The sequence goes on along the minus strand of OX393551.1, from coordinate 53,305,576 downwards.
AGATGAGCTCGGGTAGGGGTGGAGAGTGGAGAGGAGCTTGTCGGAGCGGTTGATGGAGGAGGTAGGATGTTAGACAGAGAGAAAATCGACGGGAGGAGGAATCTACGGCACTTGGACAGGGGATCTCGGGGAGGGACGAAGAGCGGAGAGGAACTCACCGGAGTAGTTGATAGAGGAGGTAGAGTATTAGGGTTTGGGTGTGTGTGTGTGTGTAGAGTAATTTGGAGAAGAATGATAGTATAGGGTTTTTTAAAAATTGGAAGTGTGCAGTGAATAAATATATAAATTTTTTAGAGTGGGTGGTGTGGGGAGCTGTGTGAAGAGCATTTGGTGTGTGAAAAGGAATACTTGGTGTACCAATAGGCCCACTCAACAAACTATCCGTTTAATCCCAAACCCCAGTGGACGAAAGCACCCCTCAACTTATTTTAAATTTAGGTTTTATGTCACTCTCCTAAACTAAATCTAACCCTAAACCCTAAATATCTATAGGCCATGGGGGTGAACCCTAGACCTATAAATTCTAAACCTAAACCGAACCCCTTCGCCTCTTTATGGCTGCTCGACGCCACCGCCCAAACTAAACTGAGCCCTAAAACTATCCCTAAATCTTAAAGATCTATAGGCCATGGGGGTGAACCTAGACCTAGAAATTCTAAACCTAAATCAAAGCTAAACCCTTCCGCCTCTCCCGTGGCTTATGGCTGCAACTCGAGTCGCTATTGATGTCGCCTTCGTCGCCCCCTCCGCTGCTTGCGCCTACTGCTCTGCTCGAGAAAGGAAGAAAGGAGAGGGAGTGGGGATGATTTTGAAAAAAAATCAGAACCTTAGGCTACATGATCTGTTAATTCATAGACTTTTACATTAAACTGTACTTTTCTCTTTCCTTAAGCTAAAATCGATCTTTTCGTCAAGGACCTTACGCACGTTATTTCTTTTTTGAAAAAATTTAGGAATAATGTTTTTTGTACAAACTCTATCGACATACCAGACCCAGGAAGTGGTGGGCCTGGTGGCGGGACCCATGACTTAGTGCATCGGCATTCACGACTTATGGGTCTGGTTTGTCCTTGTGTTGTACAAATAGCATTATTTTTTTTTTTAGGGGACTTAGTGAGAGAGGTTTCCAAAACAGATCAGTTTTAGCTAAAAAAAATAGCCAAATTGTAAACAATAGAAATAGACAAAAATACCACTAATTGTATTTCGAATTTAGGTGTCATGCTGCTCCATTTTAAAATTAAACCTAAACTGAACCCATAAGATCTATAGGTCATGGGATGAACCCTAAACCTAGACCAAACCTAAACCGGACCCCGTTCCTTTTTGTCTCTGCTGCTCGTCGCCGCCGCCCTACACCTCAAGTTGGCTGCTACTCGCACCCACTGTCGTCGTTGCCGCCACCTCTGCTGCTCGTGATCGCCTCCGCCACCTCTGTTGCTTGGGCCTGCCTTAGCCACCGGTGCTTGGGGAAAACTCGGATAAAGGGAGGGACAAAGATGAGGGCATTTTAAACATTTGGTAACCCTTTTCATCAAAAAAGACATGTTCTCAAGGACCTTAGGCTAGACTGATCTGTTGCCCATCATTTTCACCCCACTGATCCATTGTTAGCGGCCTTAGTCACATTATCCCTTTTTTTTTATATCTTGCGTCCCACTACTTTTCACCAATCCCTACCCGCCACCTCACGATATGCTGGGGCCCGGGGGGGACGTAATTGGCAAGTATTGTTCTAGACCAGCAACAGTCCATGGACCACCGGACTCACGGCTTTCCTCTTGTCATCAGCACAAGAAAACCGAAGGATGGTTGTTCTCAGCAACCCTTCTCGACTGTAGAAAAAATATCAGTGCTCTTGTTTCTGTTTTGGACGACTCTTCCACTTTTCAAATGGCAATCACAGATTTTGGGCGCAACATGTGGCAATCCGATAACTAACGGCCACGATCTATGGCTATGGGATGAAGTGATGAACCCAAGGGGGATGCCACCACCCCGGCCACCTCCCACCTCCTGTCGCTGCCATCTAGCCACCGTCCCCGTCGGCCGCCGCCATGCCGCCGGCGACCACCCCCGCCAACCAGGTGGCGGTCGGTGGCGACGACCGGCACGGACGGTGGCTAGCAAGTGGCGGCGGCCGAGAGTGGAGGCATCCCCCCTTGGGTTCATCGCATGACCTAGATCATGACCGTTGGTTTTCGGATCGTCACATGTCTCTCCCCAAATCGTCAGCGATGACAGACAACAACGATAGGGGAGACGATCACCAGTGGAGACACTGGAGAGGAGTCGAATCCAACGAGACCAAAGCTTAGCTTTGATGGTTCTGTTGACCGGATAACTGGCCTTGGAGCTGCTGAATCCTTCTACGAAATGACCATGGATCCATTCTAGCTGTCTGATGTTTACTTCTCTTCTCTTCTTGGCCCTTCACAGCCTTCTATTGTAGTAAGGAATCACTGAGGTTAAGTTTTCCCATCCTTCCTTACTTTGATTGAAGGTGACTCAGCTTCCACAATTTCGTCGTTACATCGTAAAGAGACTTCTAATTCGATACTTGCCGTCTGTCTTGCATTGTCCGATGAGAGATCTCATCGGTTCGGACTTCACATATCGTGCGTGAGGGGAACAAAGCAGCAGATTGGCTGGCGAATCTGGGGCGCACTAGACGGATTTCTAATTCTGTACTAACTGCTCATCTATGTCTGGTTACTGCATTCACCGGCTACCATAGTCGAGAGAAAGGGGGGGGGGGGGGGGGGGGGGGGGGGGGGGCATATGCTTTCATGCACCAATTGCTGCTGCAATCACTACTCGAAAAGAAGGGTTGTGAACCGCGGTCTCTCTGGTGGGATAGCACTTACAGGCGCCGCTCAAACTGGACAGGCATGACGTCCCCTTCACAAAAAATAAAAAGGAAAAAGATTGTAGTGATAACTTCCAAGCAATGAACTTCCCAGATAATTCCAACAATCAATCTTCATCTGAATCGCCCACTATCTGTGACGACCAAGCTCCAATAGGCCAAGAGCCAAGACTCCTGAGGTTGTGATGCCAAGATGGATAAGGTGAGGTATACAAGACCATAAGTTAGTCCTACATTGCTTGGAGAGAAGGTGATCTTGAGCTACTTATATAATTTCTCCTTCCAAATATATAAGACACGTTTTAAAATTGTGCACCGCTACAGATGTCGTAAGAACTCCGTAGTTAAGCGTGCTCGGACGAGAGCAGTACTAGGATGGGTGACCATCCTGGGAAGTTCTTGTGCGAGCATAGACAAAGCGGATAAAATCTTGTGTATTTGTGACTGATGTTACACTATCTCCTCTAATTATCATACTAGCGGTAAAATCAGACGTAAAGATGTCTGATCTTGATTCAAAGACATGAGAATGAAATTGACTTCCATTTTTTTTCCCACAATGTGGATAGAATCTTGATGCAAAACCGGTACACCAACTCCTCGGGTTAAAAATCCGCGAACAACCAAGTTTCAAAACTACCATCATCTGCGGTTTTTTTGTATCTAACTGTGAACCAGCCGATATGTGCTCAAGAGTTGGCCTGACTTGACTAGTAAAATCTATAAAAACCAAGAAACCTGATGCATAACTTAGTAGAAACGAATGGATTCTTGAGTACAAAAATAACTGATAGACAAGAAGCATTATACAAAAAAAAATGGGTACAAATCGAATGCTGACTTTATGGAGGGGGGAACGACAAGTCCTTCAATTGCTGAGGATCAACCCGTGATGGTGCCTTAGTGAGGGCACACTGGGCAGTCGTGGTCTTCGGGAAGGCTATGACATCTCGAATCGAATTTGTGCCGGCCAAAAGCATCACCAGACGATCCAACCCGTAAGCGATTCCACCTGTCAAATTTTAGGACAAGCCAAAACTTGTTAGCGAGGGTTAGGTTAACTCAAAACTGCTCTCTAGGAACAAGAGACAGACATACAACTTGGACGATTACGAGCTTCAAGCATGCGAAAATTTGTCGAGAAATTAGTAGAATAGGAATACAATTATATATGGGTGCACATAAGTGATCAATGGTGAAGGGACTAAGAAACATGTTGATTGCACTATATTAGCAAGAGAGTTGCTGCCGACAGTAAATGATGCGTTCAATTCATTAGCCAAAGCTTAAGCTAAACTTCCTCACACAACTGTAGAAGCAGATAGGAAAAAAAAAAAAAGGAGCATGATGCCAAAAAATGAATAAGAAAAGAGCAGCTGTGTAAAGTTCTCACCAAACAAAAACCTAAAAATCTCTCTTACACTCAAAAGCCTACGATAAGCGGACAACATGTGAAAAAACTGGCACTATTACTATTCACATGTGAAACAAGGCACTCGACTCCATTTCTCGCTTGAACAACATTAATTGATTGGATCAAATAGTGATCCGACACTTTCGGATTGTCCATTTCAATCAGAACCCGATTTATCTGATCAAAACGTCCTTTTTTTTTATCAAGGTCGTTGGGTCCAGATCATATGAACCATACACAACATTGAGTATATCCTACATCAACTATATTTAAGTGAAGTCTTTTTCTATTTTTTTTTACAAATTGACCGAATAATCTAACTCTCACAGAACTCAAATATGGATAAAAGGTAATAACAAACAGATTTTTCAATAATAAGGTTAAAGTGCCACTATATTGAGGTGTAATTTAAGATTCCATGCCCTGTATGGAATTATGATATTTCCTTCTTTCGCAGCTCTGAAACTGTGATGGCATTAACGTCCTGTCAATAACTATCAATAGGGGTGTGTAGGATCCAAACCAAACCGATCAAACCAAACCAAACCGATCAATTTTGATAGGTTTCGACACACTAAATGGATCGGATCGGATTGGGTTTTTAAAAAACCGACATGATTGGATCGGTTGACGGATTTGCAAATTCAAAATTGACCTAAACCGAACCGACATATGTAGACATATAATATTTTATTAAATGTACCATATGTCCTTATATACCTTTGCTACCAACAACCATTGCAATACTATAGGATGACTCATAATCAATTAAAAATCTTTTTTAGGCATAATGATTTGATAACAATTATTATTTTTTAAGTTTGAACTAGGTCCTAATAGAAAAGAGGGGTGGAGCCCAATAAGAACCTAGGAAGCACCAACACTTGTTCGGAGGCCCCGTGTCCGTGTCCGACACGTGTCGGACACGGACACGTGCCAGACACGTCCGGACACGTGTCGAATTAAAAAATTACTAATCTTTTATTGTTTTGGGTTCGGACACGTTCCGGACCTGACCTAAGCTAACCCGGCCCGATCCGACCTGACCCGATCCGACCCGACCTGATTGTTTTAAAACAGCCTGAGAGCGATCGGGTCGACGAGTTCTCTCCTCTGCTGAGCAACTGTGCTTAGGGTTTGGGGCGATCGGCTCGAACGACGGCCCCCGGCGCTCAAACGACGTCCTCCGGCGCTCAAACGACGAGTCCTCATCCGGCGCTCGAACAACGACCTCCTCTGACGCTCGAACGACGATCGGGTCCTCCTCCGGTGAGTCCTCCCTCCTCTCAGTCCTCCTCCACCCTTCTCAGTCTCCTCCTCCCTCCTCCTCCCTTCTCAGCCCCCTCCTGTCTCAGTTCCCTCCTCCCTGGTCAATCCCCTCCTCTCTCAGTCCCCCCTCCTCTCTCAGTTCCCTCCTCCCTTGTCAATCCTCTCCTCTCTCAGTCCCCTCCTCCCTTTCTCAATCCCCTCCTCTCTTAGTCCCCTCATCTTCCTCCCTTCGCAGTCCCCTCCTCCCTCCTCAGTCCCCTCCTCCTCCCTTCTCAGTCCCCTCCTCCTCCCTCCTCAGTCCCCTTCTCCTCCTCCCTCTTTAACCATCCAGCACCCTCCTCCTTCTCCATTGCTGATTGTCCTTTGCTATTTTTTTTTTGGCAGGAACTATTTGCTGATTTTGTTTGGGTTCCTGCTAAAAAAATTGATTGGGTTCCTGCAGAAAAATTGGGAGCATACGTAAGTTTGTAGTCCATTAACATCACAATTGTTAATGTTGAAACACTCACATATTACTTTATTGGTTAATAACTATTTTGTGATGTTGGAGGCACAAATATATACATTTCTTAATCACTTTTAGTTATTTTTGGACCGTTAATAAATTGAATCATTTTACTTTATTGGTGTAGTAATCGCAAGTCAATTGTTAAATTATGAGTTCATCAAGTTGTTTTGCCACTAGCTCGGCAGCATCCTCATCTGGTGAAGAGTTAAAACAAACATCTTTGGAGATATGTGACAAAGATGGATAAGCTTAGTGATGGAGGGGGGAATCATTCTTGGCAATGTAATTTTTGTCACCAAATCAAGAAGAGTTCCTACACAAGGGTGAGGGCTCATCTATTGAAGTTGAGTGGTTGTGGGATTGGAGCATGCACTAAAGTGACAACGAAGGATATCTCCGAAATGCAAAAATTGGAGGAAGAAGCTAACTTGAGGATGACGAACAATGCTCCGAAGAGAGTACCATTGCCCCCGTCTACTATGTCACTGTCTTCATCTTCTTCTATGGGTAGTTTCAACTTTGTGCAAGAAGGACTTGACTCCAGGAGGAAGAGAAAGTCTACTGCAAGTGGAAATGAAAATTCTATTGGGAAGGCATTTAACATGGCGGCTCGTGATCAACTGCATTCGGAGATTGCAAGAATGTTTTATTCGTCAGGTTTGCCATTTCATCTAGCAAGGAACCTTTACTTTGTGAGCTCTTTCACATTCGCTACCAACAATCAAATTAGTGGATATTTGCCACCGGGGTACAATCTACTGAGGACTAATTTGCTCCAGAAAGAAAAGGCAAACATTGAGAGGTTGTTGCAACCTATTAGAGGCACATGGGGGGAGAAAGGTGTAAGCATTGTGAGTGATGGATGGAGTGACTCACAAAGGAGGCCGTTAATCAATTTCATGGCAGTAACGGAGAGCGGGCCTATGTTTCTTAAAGCAGTTGATTGTTCGGGTGAAGTGAAAGACAAATACTTCATTTCTAACTTGATGAAGGAGGTGATTAATGAGGTTGGTCACCAAAATGTAGTCCAAGTGATTACGGATAATGCGGCGAATTGCAAAGGTGCGGGACAGATAATTAAGTCACAATTTCCTAGCATATTTTGGACACCATGTGTTGTTCACACCCTCAACCTAGCCTTGAAGAATATTTGTGCGGCAAAGAATGTGGAAAATAATGCTTTGACCTATGGGGAATGTAGTTGGATCTCGGATATTTCTGGTGATGTCATGCAAATCAAGCATTTTATTATGAATCACTCAATGAGATTGGCGATGTTCAATGAATTTGTCACATTGAAATTGTTTTCTGTGGCCGAAACACGCTTTGCTTCGATGATTGTTATGCTTAGGCGATTCAAGCTTATAAAATGTGGTCTCCAAGTGATGGTTATAAGCGACAAGTGGTCTTGCTATCGAGAGGATGATATCGGAAGAGCACGGTTTGTGAAAGATAAGGTTTTGGATGATATTTTGTGATACGGATAAGCCATGTCTCCACTTAGTTTATGATATGTGGGATACAATGATTGAGAAGGTTAAGTCTGCAATCTATAGGCATTAAGGAAAGCGGCGTGAAGACTCATCTTCATTTTATGATGTTGTATAAGAAATATTCATTGATCGTTGGAACAAGAACAACACCCCACTTCATTGCTTGGCGCACTCATTGAACCCGGGGTGATTTCTAAATTCTAAGTCCTATTATTGACAATGTGGTTTTCATTTTTTTGCATGTTAATATATTTTACATCTTATGTTTTGTGTATGTTTATTAATTAGGTATTATAGTGAGGAATGCCTTTATGAAGATCCAAGTCGGGTTCCTCCACATAAAGATTTGGAGGTTTCAAGAGAAAGAACGAAATGTTTAAAGAGATACTTCCTCGCTTCGGAGGATCGTACAAGGGCTAATATGGAGTATGCTAGCTTCTCAACCGGGGCGGGAGAGTTTGGAGACGTCGACTCCTTGCACGATCGATATCATATGGATCCCAAGAGTTGGTGGGTGATCCATGGTGCAAGTGCCCCGATGCTTCAAAGTGTAGCTCTCAAGTTACTTGTGCAACCTTCGTCTTCATCATGTAGTGAGAGGAATTAGAATGCATACTCCTTTGTGCATTCTTTACGAAAAAACAAGATGACTCCTCAACGGACGGAAGACTTGGTCTTTATTTATAGCAATCTCCGTTTGTTATCAAGAAGGTCACCACAATACATGCAAGGGGAGACTACGATATGGGATATTGCCGGAGACGCCTTCGACTCATTTGAAGATGTTGGGGTTTTTGAGATTGCAAATCTTTCCATCGATGAGCCGGATATGGAGGCCGTGGTCTTCACGGATGATGCAGAGGGAGATGGCGCCGATAGTGATGATGCGGTGGTACTTGGTGTTGACTTGATGGATGATGATCTATGAGTGTTCTATTTGTTTTATTTTGTGTTATGAAAAGGCGGAATTATGCACTTGAATCCTTGATGATGTTATTGTTGTTTGTTGACTTGTTGGAGACTATTAAATTAACATTTAGCTTTATGTTGGATTATGAATCATAATATTAGACATGTTAGTTTCATCATATATATATATATATATATATATATATAGAGAGAGAGAGAGAGAGAGAGGGATGTTACGTTGCGCTGTGCGCTGCGGGCCGGAGAAAATGCGCTGCCGATCGGTGGCCGTCCGATCATGAAACGGACCGTCCGATCGCTTGAATAACCCCGGAGCCCCCTGCGAACAGCCACGAACCCCGGCCACAGTCCGATCACGTGAAAACAGCCGGATCAAGCGGCCGCTACACAACCAACCCGCACCGCACCACAGCCGACCGTAGACTGCACCGCACAGCCGATCCCGCACCGCACCACAGCCGACCGTCCGATCGGGTTTTGATTTGAGATTGAGCGGCCGCTACATATTTCGCTGTTACTGTAGCGGCTACAGTAACAGCGAAAAGAGTTTCTGGCCACTCGATTCTCTTCGATCGAACGGCCCGAAACACTTTTCGCTGTTACTGTAGCCGCTACAGTAACAGCGAGAAGTGTATAGGCTTTGCGGTGCGGTGCGGTGCGGGTCGGCTGTGTAGCGGCCGCTTGATCCGGATGTTTTCACGCGATCGGACGGTGGCCGGGGTTTGCGGCTGTTCGCAGGGGGCTCCGGGGTTATTCAAGCGATCGGACGGTCCGTTTCATGATCGGACGGCCACCGATCGGCAGCGCATTTTCTCCGGCCCGCAGCGCACAGCGCAACGTAACATCCCTATATATATATATATATATATATATATATATATATATATATATATATATATATATATATATATATATATATATATATATATATATATATATAGGGGCGTGTTAGGATGCGGCGTGCGGTGCGTGCGGTGTCGCACCGCAGCCATCTGATGCACCGCTGCGTGCATCACACACACGCAGCGAGTGCATCAGACGACCGCGGTGTGACACCGCACACACCTCACGTCGCATTTTATCATTCCTCTATATATATATATATATATATATATATATATATATATATATATATATATATATTAATTCAGCGTGTCCCCCAACGTGTCCGTGTCCTGTGTCCGTGTCCGTGCTTCTTCGATAAGAGCATTGTCCAAAGCCTAAACCGACCATCCAATCCAATCCAAACCGACTTTAATTGGATTGGATTGGATTGGATTCCAATTTTAGTTCGGTTTGGATTGGATTGAAAATCCTCAAAACCAACCAAGGTTGGATCGGTTTGGGTTTTGCCTAAATAGGTCGGTTTCGAACCGATGCACACCCCTAACTATCATCTTGATTTTTTTTCCTGATACGTGGGCAAAGGTCTGGTATGGAATAGAAATGGGGCTTAATCATGGAAATTCGGAAAAGCAACAAATACAAGGGGCAAAGCGAGTGCATCAATTTCTGTACGTTCATGCAAATATCTACACATAAGGCTTATGTTCATGATAAGTATACAAACTGAACTAATGAGCTTATTCCAACCAACTCCTCCAAATAATGAAAGGAGATTAAATTATTTGGGAGCATTTAAGTCATTGTTCTCATCACGATTACCAGTGGCCACTTGTACCAATCATAAAGTTAGTTCCAATGGGCCATTGTGTAGGCAGATGCCATGTACAAGTATATGATATATCCGATATTAAAGAGATATATGGCAGGTGCCATGTATGAGCATTTGATATAGCAAGTGTTAGATACCCTCACACCCCAAAACCCGAGTTGTTAAGGGGAGGTCCACAGGGGGTATATTAAGCTGGTGATGGGTGCCTCCCTCACCGATGTGGGACTATTCGTCAACACTCCCCCTCACGCAAAGCATGCGTGGCAAGGCTCAATCGGTGGGGAGCACCCGGAGCGGGAGCAAGAGCAGGAGACGGGTCAGCTCTGATACCATATTAGATACCCTCACACCCCAAAACCAGGGTTGTAAGGGGAGGTCCACAGGGGGTATATTAAGCGGGTGATGGGTGCCTCTCTCACCGATGTGGGACTATTCGTCAACAGCAAGAATGAACGTAGGACAAATTCCAAACTTCACCTATCAGATAAAGGATCGTGACATTGTTTTAGGAAAAAAATTGCTAGTTCAGAGAGTTTTTTTCCATTTTGTTCAAAAGTAGCAGTATTTATATTTAATAGCTCTAGTTATATGAAATACTTTTTAACAATGTTTGGAGAAGTTGATGCAACACACATGGCTTCATCATTATCATTCGAGCAACAAAATCTATCTTAAAGATCATATAGTTCATCCCAGTAGACACTGCACTTACATACATAAGACCTATGAAGTACATGTACGGGTATGGATACCGGTACGGGTATGGGTACACCGATACGGCAAAATCTTTAAAAAGTAGGGTACGAGTACGGTAGAGTACCTATATAAAAAATAATTTTTTTATAATTTTAGTATAATATCAATGATATTTTTTTATAATTTACTATAATTAAAAATAACAAAAAATTAAATTTATTTATTTCTATTTTTTGGAATTTTTTCTAAATTTTTACTTTTTTTCTAATTATTTCTACCTGTACCCTTACCCATGCCGTACCGTAACGGCGTTGTGCCCAAATCTGGGTACCCGTACCTAGGGTGGCAATGGGTCGGGTCGGGTTGAGACATAGGCATAAGGACAAAACACCCAACCCAAACCCGACCCGTTTATAAACGGGTCAAAAACTTAAACCCAAACTCGACCAGCCTAATAAACGGGTTGACCCAACCCGTTTAATAAATGAGTCGGGTCGGGTTGGCTCAACAAAACCCATATAAAACGCTTGTGTTTGATAGGGTCGGGTCGGATTAGATCGGGTCGGGTCGGGTTGACACGTTCCATTTGGTAAACGGGTCAATCGGGTTATAAGTACAAACCCAAACCCGACCCATTTAATAAACGGGTCAGTCGGGTCAACCCGTTTATGACCCGAACCCGTTTAGGTCAAACCCAAACCCACTACCTTCGGGTCGGGTTGCCGGGTTAGGTCAAGGATTGCCACCCTTATCCGTACCCGATTCAAAACGTCGTATCGAATTACGGAAATTACCGTACTCGTACCCGGTGTGTACCCGGTACTCGTATGGCAGCCCTAACAAAGTACCCATGCTTCACAGCATAAGATCATAACTTCCATTTGAACTGTGGTTGTTGAATAACTTAAGTTTATGGCTTTCTTAAAGCCTCAATATGGTAAAAGGCAAATTGAGGTTGAAAGTAATACCACTGACCTAATTGAAGCTTTAAGAAAGGCATAAACATGTTGACACCATCAGTCAAAATTCAAAGTATGGTCTTGTTGCAAGGTCATACTACACGTTATCAGAGGTTAAATTGAGTCTAGCACTATGTTTCTAAGTGTAACGTTTGTTGTATGAACTAATTTTACAATTATTAAAATAGAAGTTATAGAACAGTACATGAGCCAAGTAAACTATACTAATTGCTTCATAACTTCAGTATCAAATGGTATTAGTGTATTACATACATCTGAAGTAACATCAAACTAACAAATTTGCATTTTTGGAAATATGAAAAAGTAAGCATTCATCAAACTACCAACAAAGTCCTAAAAGGATTACTTAATGATAGAAGAGAATCCTTGGTCGTACTCGTAATAATGATTTGATTGATGATTGTTGTGTCAATTGTGTCCTTCCAGGCAAAATTATCATTTTCACATGAAATGTTTATGTTTTTTTCGCTCATGGATGTATGTGTGTTGTCATTATCTTTCCATTGCCTGTTTCTAGGTCTTGATCGGATGCCTGATGACCTTTCTGCATTAGCCCAAGTGCCCCACCGAGCGTGACCATTTTTTGTGCGGCAAAAACTACGCAAATTTGGCTAGGTTTGCTCTAGATCAGCTCAACTTGGGCCCCATCTTGGTTTAATCAGATTTGATCATATTTAGGGCCCTTATTGAACTTTTTACGGGTAATTTGGGCCTTCACAATTATTTTGGAGCCCACTTATAGGCTTGTTGGATCCCGACTTAAAACAAAACCTACATCCAAAGCTGTAAACTTAAATCCAAATCTGAACCACATAAGGATGGAGCCCTGGAGATGATCTTAGTCTTCCATCCACCCAGTCATCTCTGTCCCCCCTCTTTTATAGCCAACAACCCTCCTCCGTTCTTTGATGTAACTTAGCGGGTTGGGTTGGGGTGGTAGGGTGTGTGTGTGGTGATTGGGGGGGGGGGGGGGGGGGGGGGGGGAAGAACTCACAGATTTCAGGGAGTCCTTCCCTTTTCGACAGCGGTTCCATTTTTTTAACACCCCCCACCTCCTTTCCTTCTACTCTCTTTCTCCCCCACTCTCTTTTCCCCTTAGTTTTATCATCTAACTTCTTACCCTGCTCTTCTAAACCATTCCCCTTCGTCCCATTCCCTCGCTTTGGTGCAGATTTCTGCACTACTTAATAGTTATCCTCTTTTTCACCTCTTCGAACCAGCCTCTTGCTTCTTTCCCCTCTTTTTTGCTACCCCTTTTCCCTATATCACTTCATCCCTTATTTGGGTTCATGTGCGGGCTTGGAGCTTCATCGACAGTACTTAAGGAGCTTTGTCGAGCATCGATAACAACAATGTATCATCTCTTCTCTTTCATTGGTGCATTTTTTTTATTTCAAATATGGTCATACATTTTTTTGGGCCAATCTTATCCAACTAATTATAATCTATTGGAGCCCCTTGCTATATCTTGCTTTGTACCACTGTTTGTGTGTGATTTTTATGTGTTTTTTATTGCTTAAGGTAGTATGATCTCAGTCCCGAAGACAAAAGACAGAACTTAAATCTGAATTGATTATTGAAGCAACCCCATCGTTTGGTGCAAAACTCGCTTCGTTTTGCTTACTGCCCTGTGGTGGACAACAAACAACAACTGAGTTCCGAGAACTATATTTCAATCCTAAAGACCTCAAATTTTAACATTCAACATGCACCAACCCAAAATATTTGGCTTGAATTCTTTTGTATCATTGTGGTATTAGGGCTCCAAAAACCAAACCATATAGGCCTACACATCATAGTACGTCCAACTTAGAATCCTACCGAAGTCCTAAATACATCAATGATGAAGAAAGTGAATTATTGGTTCATTTTTCCACCTTAACGCCAAAAAAAGGATTGATCAAATTATATTGAGTTTGACATTTGATGTAGCCGGATCTGAGTTATAGACAATTTTTATTTGCTTTATTATTATTATCGCACTTAATGTAGCTGTTTCATCATATGCCTCCGGGTGAACATCGGACTGATGGATTTATTTTTATTTAATATGGCATGTTAAACTAGCCTATGGTGAAGGGTTGTCGCAGCCGACTAGGTGAACCGGCTAACCTGGTTGCAACTTAAATTATTTAATATGATGGTGTCGTGCACGATCATAGGATACAATAGATAAGGCATACACATCAATAAAGCTTCAACGTAGAATCCTACCCAAGTCTTAAATACAACAATGACGAATAAAGAGAATTATTGGTTCACTGCTCCACCTTAACGCAAAAAAAAAAAGGATTGATCAAATTATATTGTCAATGATGAAAAAAGAGAATTATCAGTTTATTTCTTCACCTTAACGCAAAAAAAAAAAAAATGATTGATCAAATTATATTGAGTTTGACATTTGATGTAGCCGAATCTGAGCTACGAACAATTTTTATTTTCTTTATTATGATTTGTTATTATCGCACTTAATGTAACCTTTTGATCCCCTGCCTCCGGGTGAACATCGGACTGATGGATTTATTTTTATTTAATATGGGATGTTAAACTAGCCTATGGTGCGGGGTTGTTGCACTTGCACCCGATTAGGTGAACCGACTAACCCGGTTGCAATTTAAATTATTTAATATGATGATATCATGCAAGATCATAGGATGCAATAGACAAAGCATTGAACAGTTGAGATCAAGCAAAGCAACAAAAGATATCGAGCTCATACCCTACCCGTGGCCCCTACAGTCCGAAAAGGGTAAGACCCGCGAGCCAAAAAAAAGGAACCAAAACCTTAGTTGCCAACTAGTTGCAACTTAAATTATTTAATATGATGATACCAAAAAGGATCATAGGATGCAATAGATGAGGCATCAAACGATTGAGATCAAGCAAAGCACACATACGAGATCGATTCCAAACCCTACCCGTCGCCCTATAGTTCAAAAAGGGACGGCTCCGCCAACTGGATCCCAAAAAAATTTGGTCCTAATCCGTGCCAAATCTCTCTTTTTCACACAGTACAGCCCCCCCCCCCCCCCTCCTCCTCCCATCCCATATCCTCTCATGCAGACACTCTCTTCTCTCTTTACACGACCTCTCTCTCATCTTGTGCCTTATTTGGATGTCCTAGTCTATAAAAAAAAAAAAAAAAATGGAGATGGATCATATTTTTAGAATAAAAAAATTTACCCGAGAAACAAAGTAGAGGGTTCTTTAATCATCTTCGACTGTCGTGGATTGTCTTCTTCCTGCTTCTAGCCCCTTTCCTCCGGATCATCTTCTTCCCCCTACAACTTCATCTCTTCGGGTGTAGCTTTGACTTGCAATAGAACAAGCAACATCAATATTTCTTTCGCGATCTTCCGATCCAACAGCCTAATTAATTTGGGTAAGTTCGATTATGACCCCTTAACCTTATGTGCATGCTTTGTATCTTGTCACCATATTTTTCTTTTGTAACCCTACCGCCAATTCTCTCCCTCCAACCATGCTCCTTAAACCCATCCTTTGGTCCTTTCTTTCTGCATCCTTCCTTTACCACCTTGTTACACTGCCACCACAAGGTCCAAGCGGGAGCCAAAGGTGTGGAATAGGTAAGGCGATGGTACGGGTGGAGACAGGGGTGGTGGGCAAGGTACAAAATCTCGAAATATTTCGCGAAATATCGCGAAATATTTCGGTTTTCCCAGACCTCGACACGAAATGTCTACTGCGATATCAAACGAAATAGAAATCGCGATATATCGCGATATTTCGCACGATATATTAGCCGGCACGAAATATCGCGATATTTCGTGGAAATTTCGAGATATTTCGGGAAATTTCGAGATATTTCGGAAAATTTCGAGATATTTCGGGATTTTGGCACCGAAATATTGGGACTGACTGATTATAAAAGGGGACTGGGGGTTTCGGTTTCAGCAGCTTATTTACATATAATAACATTTAAGTAAATGTCGTCTTACTTAATTTTTATTTTCTCCATTTACTTTAAGTTATTATATGTAAATAAGCAAATACCCCCCCATTTGATTTCAATAAAAATATCAAAAAAATCAAAAACCAAGTGAATCAAAAAGTAGGTTTTCAGTTTTAGTAGGAGAAAACAGTTTTTTCGGTTTTTTATAAAATTTGTATGTTGAGAAAAGTGGTTAAATCAACTCATTTTTAGCTCAAAAAATTCCACAAGATGTAGAACTACAAGTACATCTAGAAAACCATGGTCCGTCAAAGAAAATTTTGAATGTATAAAAACTTTTCTTTATAAAAACTCATTTTTTCAGACTTAGTAAAAAAACAGTGTTTTGCATTTCAGCATAATTTTTGTACGATTTCAAACTTGCACAACTTTCTTGTTTTAAGTCCATTTTCAAAATCGTTTGAAGCATTAATTTAACAATCAACTAATCTTTATTTTGGAAATATTTTTCTCCACAAAAAAGATTAAAAACCATTTAAAAAACATAGATCAAAACATGACCAAACAAGACTGCACAAGACTCACAGACTCAAATGCAAAATACATGCTTTGTGATGCTCTACACCCGTAGATAGGGTATAAATATTATCTAAGTGTTCTAAAACGTGTATCTATACTTAGTTTATGACTATCCAGAGTTTCATTCAAAAATTCCATTAAAAAATCAATATTTCCACCATTTCCATCAAATCACAATATTTCCACACTGTCGAAATATTTCCATTTTCCAGGAGGTCGAAATATTGACCGAAATGGAAATTTCGAACCTTGGTGGTGGGAGGATCGAGGAGGAAATGGGCAACAAGGGAGGAAGGCTTGGGAGTAGCGGTGGAGGGGCGTTTGTTAATTGGGACGGGCAATTGTTATGATATAACTAGGCCGGGGAGGCTTGGATTTCCATTTTCAAGGAAGAGGACAACTTCCTATCTTATTATTTTGTTCTTTATGTGCTTTCGTGCATGCTTGTTGAATTTTTGTATAATTTAGCTAATAGCAATTTAATATAGTGACTAGCCAATAGCATGCTTAACTCCAATGAGGGGAACATGCAATGATTAATAATTTCTTAAATGAGTGATTAGTGCTAAGATAAATAATTATTGAGGATGCAAATACAACAAAAAGGTACACACACACACACACACACACACACACACACACACACATATATATATATATATATATATATATATATATATATATATATATATATATATATATATATATATATATATATATATATATATATATATATATAAGGGACAACAAAAAACGAAGACAAACGAGGGGACAAATGAAGGGACAAACGCATAGGGGTGTGATTCGTGAAACAATGTGATCAGGCGATTACCATAACTGCTT